>JASANZ010002265.1:0-93235 GCA_030849805.1 Sergeia podlipaevii
CCTTCTTTCTGCGATCGCTTTTTTCTTTCCCCCCCCCCTTTGGTGGTATTTTTTTCAGTGTTTGTCTTGCGTATTGCCTCATTTAGAATGCAACGTGGTAGCACTGAGGAAAGCCGCACGAACTCAGCGGCGAAGAGGCGCAAGTCTTCTAGCTCCGCTCCCACTTCCCGTAGGCGACTACGCAGCTCGTCGTCGTCTGGAAAACGGAAACGAAGATTTCCTGCTAACGTTTTTCAGTGGGCCACCAGTTTTCTCGCTTTTCTCTCCACGCTTGCAGCGACAGTTTCCCGCAGTATCGCAGATTTGTTCTC
The DNA here is from genome assembly GCA_030849805.1 of Sergeia podlipaevii. Lineage (NCBI taxonomy): Eukaryota > Euglenozoa > Kinetoplastea > Trypanosomatida > Trypanosomatidae > Sergeia > Sergeia podlipaevii. The sequence goes on from JASANZ010002265.1 coordinate 312, forward strand.
ACGAGTTGCGTGGTTTGCCCAGTGGTGCATGCAAGCCATGATTGCTTCCCCACTCCGTAAACCTTTTGAGTGGATATATGGCTATCCCGCCCGCTTACACTGGCGGCGCACAACGAATCGATTTCTAAGCGTCATGCGCACAACGGAAAGTTACAGTACGTACCGTGCGACTGCATGTAATCTAGATCATCACTCCGGCGTGGACGCGTGGCGCACACGCGCACCACCACGTTCCCTGAGTAACGCGGAGGGACTTCTCCTGGATGCCCATGTGGCGCTGGCATTAGCGCGATCTGGCAATTACATAGCAATGAGTTTGTTTTTGCGCACCATGTTGCTGCGCGGCGCACATGGCATGTGCAATCAATCACTTTACGAGTACTTTACAGAGGCCAAGAGCTGTATTGAGGACTACTGTGCTGCTATCACGTGTCTTGTCGAAGTTTTCGCAGGTGTGCGGACACCAGGCGAGGTGAATGTAATCATTCGTCCGTGCTTTATCCCGAAGGAAACAAACCGTATGAGGCTTCAATCCTGTGCCCGTGCTTTTCTTAACAAAGCTGTGAGGCGTCGTAACGCGAGTTCATCACCCGCTCCCTCACGAACTTCAGGCAGCAACGCCGCCGCTCCTCAGTTTTCAGCGGGGGCAACGGCCGCCGCAGCAACGGTGGAGTCAGACATGTGGGATCTGAATGCTGAGGTAGAAGAGACGGTGGCTAACTACATGCGGCAAGCACTCGCCAAGAAAGCCAAAGATGAACAGTCTGTCGTCGATTCCATTGCAACGGGTGGACCTAATGGGCGTGGGTTGCCATCACTCTCGGTTGCCACCACGAAGCTTCCTGCGGTTTCTGCCACAGGGAAAGATGACACTGGTGGTGAAGCAGTCTGTAACAACTCTTTTACAGATCCAACAGGTGCTCAACTCTCAACGCAACCCCCAAGCCCTAACGACACGGCAGCGGCATTGCCGTTGATATCTTCTCGATGTGGTGATGCTCTCGCATCCAAAAAGGGGAGTAAGAAGCAGCGTGTGCACATTATTACGACTTTCCCGCGTCAATCCACTCCAGGCAACGACACCACCTTTTTACGCGGCATGGTCGAGTGGGCATACATGCACCTACCCAACGAGCAGCCACAGTTGTCTTGTTCAAATCAGGTGGAGGTGCTGCGTGACACACTGCGCTCCTTCGGGCGAACCGCACTTGTTCTGAGCGGCGGCGCCTCAATGGGGGCTTACCACGCCGGCGTGGTGCGAGCGCTATTCGATGCCCGCGTGCTTCCGAGTATCATGTCGGGCTCATCTGCGGGATCGATTATTGCCTCCTTGATATGCACCAAGCACCCGACTGAGCTTGCGCGATTCATGAAGTCTGACGTGCTATCTGCAGATGCACTGCAGCTCACTCCCTTTGGGGAGGACACCGGCGTCGCTCAGAAGCTGCGCCACTTCTTCCGTACGGGTGTTTTGATGGATGTCCGCTCGCTCATGGAGTGCATTCGCGGGCATTGTGGCGACATGACCTTTTTGCAAGCCTTTAATCTCACCGGCAAGGCTCTAAACATCTCCGTCACGCGCGACGGGCAGAAGGGCACACACGAAGACCGCCACGTGCTACTCAATTATCTGACCTCACCCAACGTCGTTATTTGGAGTGCGGTGAGTGCGAGTTGCGCACTACCTGGACTCTTCACAGCTGTGCAGCTGATACAAAAGTCTCCGAGAGATGATTCCTTCAGTCCGTACCAACCTGGGGAGCTATGGTGTGATGGCAGCGTGGCCCAAGACGTCCCACGTGACCGCCTCTCGGAGCTTTTCCATGTTAACTTTGTTATTGTGAGTCAGGTGAATCCCTTTGTGATCCCCTTCATGTCTGCACCTCCTTCGACGCTCGTCGTGAGCTCCAGGCGGTCACTGCTCGGGCGACTCTACTTCGCCGCTGTGAACGAGCTGCGCCACTGGTTGGTTAGCGCGTTTGACATTGGGCTGTTGCCCAAATCGGGTGTGCTAGAAGTCCCTTACATGCTGCTGACGCAGTACTACGGCGGTAATGTTACCATCTTGCCCGTTGGCGATATCTTTTCTAGCGCCCCTGACTATCTTAACATTGTCAACAATCCCACAGCGGAGTACATCAGCTTTGTCGCATCACGAGCACAGGTGCGGACGTGGCCGTATGTCACGCGAATTCGCTACGCCACAATGATTGAACGGGCACTTGTTGGCGCTCTTCAGGTTCTTGAGCAGCAGCAGCAGCAGCAGCGGCAAAAACAGAAGGGACGCCTGAAATGTTAATGAGTCTAGCTTTGGATTTAAATTCTGATCGCGCCTCTGCACAAAGGCATGTGCCTGGGGATTGTATACATCCTCTTCCCCGCCTGTTATTGCTCTGTATACTTGCTGAACTGTGTAGACGGTGCACTTTTTTTTTTGCTATTCTTATCTGTAAACGCACCTCCATGTCTTTTTTTTTTTCCTACACAGAACTGAGGATAACTATGTTAAAAACTTGACGTGAAGTTTGCATTCGCTGCGTTCCTGGCCTTGTGTAACCAGAGCTCTGTCGTTATGGCTGATGCTGTACCTTGTCGCCGTGGTAATAGAAATGTATTTCTATCCCCTCCCCCGATTTACGATCATTGTTCCTTCTCGTAGTGAAGAGTGTAGCGCGACTTGCACTTGGGCTGAGGTTGTGCTGCTTGAGTGGGAGGGCCACACACACACGGACCAGCTCTCATTGTGAACAGTTGCTTATTAAAGTAATTTTGCATATAGATTTTGACGTACTGGAAGCAGTAATAACTAGGAACTATGCCCGGAAAGGTGACTTTGCCCGCATGCTTTGATACGGTCTTTAACAGCGTGGAGCCTATCCCTCCAGAGAGACTCGAGGTCTCCATGCACCACACGCATCAGCGCATCAAGACTCCAGCATTAGACGAAAAAGCAATTGAGGAAACCTGGGCAAACTTGGTTGATACCCAGTGCAAGCGCGACGAGCACCTACGCATCAACAGCAGCGACATCGTTGCGAGTGTGCGCAACTACGATAGAAACCTTGCATCCGCGACGAAGATAGTACTCAATGCGGGTGGTGGTGGTGGTGTTTCACACACTGCTGCAGTGTCACCTCCTATTGCGAATGTGTCCTCGAACAGAGGCGATCTAGACGATGTGGACTTAGACGAAGAGAGCGTGTGTAGTAGTAGTAACTCTAGTATCATCCCCACACGGAGTATCTCTGGACCTCCGCCACCCAATGCTTATCCTGTGAGCTCAACCCCAGTGGTTGGATGGACCTCTGCCTTGGCACAGACGCGGCCCCGTGATGCCGTAGAAGAGTCTCCGTGTCCTTCCACGCCATTTCTCTTTAACGGAATGAAGTTTCGCCTTCACGACGTAATCGTGGCGACTGCTAGCGGATCTCCACCGGAAATGCAGCCCTTTGCAACTTCCACCAGCAGTATTGCGGACGCGCCAAGTGGTATAGGGGCACCTGCGCGCGAATACCAGCACACTTCACGACCGAAGGAGCATCCTCATCCCTCCTCTTTTTTCTCAGAGACGAGTCAGAGGCACGAATCGGTGTTGCGCCAGACAGACGACGATTTGGCAAACGATAGTTCAGTTGGAGACGGGAACACTGCCACCGCATCCACGACAGCATCACAGCGGAGCGGCTGCGGCGGTGGAAGCGGGCAGTGGGTGCCGCGGCCAGGCGCTGTTACACGTACGCTCCCTGTGATGCAGTGCCTCTTGCAATTGGGCTTGACAGATTACAAGACTAGCCTAGGCACGTGCAAACACATTTCTCGGTATTGGAAATACTCGCGCGAACGGGCATCGGTGGCCAACAGCGGCAAGTTGCGGCGAACTTGCAGTGCTACGCATGTGCTGCCAGTGAACGACACTCCTGTAGATTCACACGCTCTTGCATACGCTGAAGAAATAGAGAACATGGAAAAGTATCTGGCAAATGCGCTTGGAGTGGAAGCTCTCGCAGTAACAAACGATCATAAGGCCGTCCTGTTTCGCCGTTCCACCCTGGTGAGTGAGTACCCAGGATACTACTGCTGTCCTGGTGGGCATCCGGAACCTACGCATATCTTCAACCTTACGAACTACAAGCGGCACACGCCCACATCTGACCACGCTTCCCTTTTGCAGTATGCATCTCTTTGGTTTGAGAATTTGGCCGGTGACAACGTGACGCGTGAGCTGTACAGCTCGATAGAAGTAGAGGTGTCTGATGAAATCGGGGTGTCTCGAGAGCTGTGCAAAAACAGGGGACTCCTGAGCCTTATACGCAACACTCAGACCCGGAAGCCCGACTTGTGTTTCTGGGTACAGGTGAACTGTTCTAGCGATGTAGTGCGGCAGAAATTTGTCTCACGCTGCGGCACCGAGGCTTTTGAGTCGGACGAGGGCTCCCTTGTCTTCCTCGATTTGCTTAGTCATACTACGGTAGAAGACATGGTAAAGTTTGTCAACACGACGCTTAATGGCTGCATTACACCTGCGTCATACGCTTGTCTTATCCATGGGGCACTTTCTATGCGTCATCGCATGAACTTGCAACGTCAATAATCGAGCATGCGTGGGCTGTGTTGTTGGGGCCGTTTCAAACCCTTGTCAGTAGCACGTACGCTTATGGAAGGAATGTTTTTTTGTTTAGTGGTGTGTATCTTGTATTTTTTTTCTTCTTGTCACTATAGTTGTTCATGTCGTTACTTCTTGTTTGAGAAGCGAAAACATAATTGGGATCATAGGTAGCACGCAAGACTGGGGGAGTGAGACAAGGAAACAGGGTGGGATCTATGTGCATGCAAGCAGCAGCCTTCATCCAGCGTTTCTTACTACCATTTTTTGATTCATGAAAAATGTGTGTCTGTGTGTGGAATGTATGGCACTACATGACGGCCATCTCAAAATACTTTTTTTTTCTTCACACCCTACCCTTTGCCGCATGCTACCCACTCATTTAGTGGTGCTGGTTCTTGCGTGTCCTCCCCATCTCCACTAGTGTTCATCTATCTATACTGCATACGCAGTACTACTATATTGCATAATATCATATATTTTTTTTATGGAGTATTTCTTGAAGTTAAGAGAGGTGGGGTGAGAAGTAAAAGAAAAGAAAATAAACTTTCGTGTCTAGTTATCTGTTGTGCGCGTATGTCCATCTCTATTAACGCAGGCATTCTTTGTAAAGGAAGAAACGCAAGATAGAAAGGAAGGCAGATGTACGGAAGGGTATGAATGAAAAGGCACAATTATAAATATATACCTACACATAGCGTGCAAATAAACACCTATACCAATTTCATTTAAGATACAGGGTATTACTGGTAGAGGAACTTCACGCTGCTCAAAATATATATATATATATATTGAAGAAAGGAAAGTCTGTGGATTTATTTTTGTATTTTTGTTTTCTATTTGCGATTTGTTGTAATATGGCAGCGTACACATAGGAGATGTTTCTTTTATATTGAATTTGCTACTAACTCTACAACTGCGAGTTATAGAAAGAGTAGAGAAACTCATTGTCATTGTTATTGTAGCTTACAACGTCAATTAAAGTCAGTTATTTTTGTATTTTTTTTGGTTGCCTTGAATGCCTTGCTCTCTTCAGTTTAATACTGTTTTTTTTAAAAAAAAATATGTATTATTATTATTTGATTTACACATCTTATCATCTTGCATGACATTTAGGAATGAAAAAAAAAACATTTAAAACAATATTTTACTTACATCTGTTTCTTCTTCACTTTTTCTTTTTTTTAGTGCGTGTGCGAAGCGTTAATTCGCTATATACTCATAGAGACTCTCCGATCTCCTCTATTTTTTTTCTAGATTATTGGTGATTTATAACTCTTATCTTTCTATTTTGGTGAGTGTTGTTTTTCTCTCTTATTATTACAACCACACACGTAAAACATTAACGAAATATTATACATACACATACAGAACAGCAGACTATTTAGCCTTTAAAATGGAAGATTATGCTGTGTGCCACAAGATTGGTGATGGCGCTCAGGGTGTTGTGTATGAAGTAAAGCACATTCATAGCGAGCAGCACTACGCGATGAAGGTGATTCGCTGTACCAACCAGGAGCAGGTGAACCTTGCGTTGAAGGAAATTAAGCTGCTGCTGCGCCTTCGCCACCCAAACATTGTAACCTACGAAGACTTTCATTTAGTCTTCAACAACGCTAAGGCACGGAGCGCGTTTGAGTTTGCCACGAGAGATGGCAAAACAAACGTTGAAGCCGATGAGGGGAACGTTCGCCTCTACAGTCTCTCTAACAGCCTGCTGGAAGGCGATGCCGACAGCGACGGTGGAAACGGCAGAGTGCGCGTTGGTGTACTGTCTGACGAAGCAGTGCGTTCCTACCTTCTTGGCAAGGAGGAGATAGCAGTGTGCATCATCATGGAGTTGTGCCGTAGTGGGGACATGCAGGACGTTATCAAGGATGCGAAACAGAAGATGATGGAGACAGGCTCGCATCCTATCAAGGAAGAGATGATTTTAGCATGGATGGAACAGTGTGCTGCTGCGTTGCACTTTATCCACTCCAATGGCTTTCTGCACCGCGACTTGAAGCCCACCAACATCTTCTTTGATGACTCTAGAGAGATTAAAGTAGGTGACTTTGGGCTCGCCGCAGCGATTGGACTCGGACGCAGCTCTGTGGTGGGTTCACCTTACTATCTCGCGCCGGAGCTGATGCTGCAACAGCGATATGACAACAAGGTCGACGTGTGGGGTCTTGGTGTCATCATACTGGAGCTTACCACACTGCGTGAGCAGCCAGTTAACAGCATGGTACTGCAGGATCCTAACGTGGCGGATTCTCTGGTGCGTAATGTCACTAAGATGGGCTTCTCATCCAAGTTGGCTGCGTTGCTACGCGACATGCTGAATCGCCACCCGGAGGAACGCCCCAACACCACCACCATCTTGCAGCGCCTCTCATGTCTCTCCCCAGCCTCTCCGCATCTGGGACTGTCGTGCAGCATGTTCCTCGGCATGAGTTGCCCAAAGCTTGCCGATGCGCTGTGTGCATACTGCGAGGTGGAGCCCGCCACAATGGTGTGTAGTGTGTGCAAGTGTGCGTACTGCACAGCGTGCGACACAGCTCGGCACAAGCACCCGTCCCGTCAGTCTCATGAGCGCACCTCCACTCAGTCTTTCATGAGTAGCGTTTTACAGCAAACGCTTTCCTCTTCGCGTACTTCACCAACGACGACCATGTCGGATCATCCCGGCCACCATGGCGGAGCGTCGTCATTTCAATCTCATTTGGCTCTGCAGCAGCAACATCACCTGCAGCATAGTGGACAGAGCCAGCATACCAGTCATGAGCTCTCTACTTCCGCTAGCCGCTCCATTGCACGCTTCCAGGTCGCACTGCCTGGTACGAGTGCGTCCATGTCGGACTTTTCCATGAGCAACGTACTCCCCCGGCGGGACATCACTCATGCTGACACCATAGCACGTGTACCGGAGGATTTTACCGACCTTGCCGCTGCACTCGCTGCGGTGGTGACGATGCCACAGATCCGCAAAATCGTGGTGTCGAAGAACCTCGTCTACAGTTTTCCTCTTGTCCTCACAAGCGCTCTTCCGGAAAATATTCGCATTGTAGGGGAGAGCCCCTCTCCTGTACTCGAGGTGGCAGACAGTCCTTTTGCGCTGCACTGCGCCTCCGGCAAGGGGACGCTTGAGAACTTTGTTATCCGCCACGTGGGCAAAAGTTCCACTCCACTGCAACTGCTATCGAAGAATGGCGGCGAGGCAGGCAGCCCAAAAGAGAAGAAGCCGCCCCGTCCAATTGCAGTGCTGATGAGCGGTGGTGAGTGGCGCCTTCACAAGTGTCGTATCTCATGCATTAAAGGCTGCGGAGTTACCGTGGGAGGAGGAGGAGGAGGAGGAGGTAACAGTAGTGGTGACGACGCTGAAGCGGGTAAGCACCATCGCCAACATCGCTCGGGCAATATAAAAGGCAAAGGCAGCACGACCGCGACGGTGATAGATGCAGATTCTTCCTATGAGCAAGAGGCTAAGATACATCTGGACCCTGTTGTGACGAAGTGTACCTTTATGGACGTGACCACAGCGGGCGTGATTGTCAACGAGCGTGCGCGTGGGTTATTTGAGGGAAATACCTTCTCCGGATGTGGCTACGCAGCTTTTTTGCTCAAGCGGGGCTGCACCCCTCGTATTAGAGGCAATTTGATTACCGACGGAGTGGAGACGGGCGTCTTCTGCCACGATGCGGCGGGCACAATTGAGTACAATCTTATTGCGCAGAACACTGGGTGTGGAGTGGTGATTATGGGGGCGAGCGCTACCCCAGTTGTGCGCAAGAACCGGGTGATTAATAACGGACAGGCAGGCTTTTTCTGTTGTGACCACGCGTCCCCGTTTATCTGCGACAATGAGATTAAGCAGAATCACAAGGCTGGCGTGCTCATCAAAACCAAGGCTGCACCAAAGGTGACGAGAAACACCATCGAGGACGGAAAGGAGGCGGGTGTGTACATCTTTGAAGGCGGCAGCGGCATCATCGAGGAGAACAGCATCCGAGGCAATCGTAATGCGGGCCTTCTGGTGACCACTCAGGGTTCGCCACACGTAATCAAAAACATAATGGCCAAGAATGCGTATGAGGGAATCTGGGTGTGCAAGGGTGGCGCTGGTACGTTTTGCGACAATGATCTGCGCGGCAACACTAAAGGACCGAAGGATATTGAGAAGGATTGTAAAGTGGTATGGGTGGGAAATACTGAAGAGTAATACGTAGATATATATATAGACAGACAGACAGACAGACAGACGTGCAGATATCCTCGTAAGAAATGAGAGGAATGGAAGATGTCACATGGGAATTAGAAGCGAATGGAGGCTTTACCAAGTTGCTGTCAGACTCTGAAGACATTTCTTTTTTTTTTTTTCTTTTTGGTGATAGTGGTGATTCTTTTTTTCTTCTCCTTTTCGGATATGGATGTATGTGAAAGCATTCTCAATAGCGCGATAATATATTCTTAAATACGATTTTTTTAAATTTTATCTTTAAGGTTAAAGCGTGATGTGAGGTAGTGCATATTTTAGCTGTGTCATTGGCAATGTGTCTGTCGTTGGCATTGCACAAATATTGTTTCGCTATTATCAGTAAAAATGAAGAGAGGTTTGTTAACCCTAGATATCCCCCTTCCCTTTGCATTTAGAGTATTCAGTCGAACTTGAAAGAGAAGGAAGTGAAAAAGAAAGCGATAGAGGCTCTCGCTCTCCCGCATTTTTTTTTTCTTCTTCTTCTCTTTTTGGTTTCCACAATAATTTTAGATTTTACTTTTACTATTATCATTATAGTTACTATTGATATAGCAGTGTATCATTCCTTGCTTACATATATACATATCCACATATATTTGCATTATAGAGAAGAAGAAACTAAAAATATAATGAAAAAAATGTTCAGTTGACTGTACGTAGCATGGAGTAAGATGCAAACGTCCGGTAGGCTTGTATAATATGCACCAAAAAGTAGAATGTGTGCCTCTTCGCGTGGTGTGCTACATCTAGTTTTCTTTTTCTTTTTCTTTTTTTCCCTTGGTATGATCTAGAAACTGTACCATGGAGCTCACTTGAGTGTTTCGCTATTGTTGCTGCTGGTTTTTTTTTCTTTACCTTTAACACGAACTATTGCCTTTACTGCAATGCCAATTTTTTTTGTATGCATGTATGTATTGCTTTTCATGTCATGGGCCGTTTTCTTGGTATTTTCAAACCTCTGTACGCGTTTTATTTTTTTCGTTAGAAGCTGCTTTATTTTTGGTGATAATCTTAGCGTAACGCGAATACTGGCTATCTTTTTTTGTTTTTCTATTTTTCCTATAGTTGTTCTTGACGCGCTGACGCACAGAGATATTCCTGAGTGTCCACGATTGCTATACCGAAGTATTATTCTATCTGCTTGTAGTGTTACCCACAATACTGATGTGTTGCTGATCAACACCAAGAACAATACAAAAAAACAAAACAAAACAAAAAACAAAAAACTAAAGAAAACTAAAATACACACGAAAGCGATGCTTGCTGCATTTTGGTAGGTGTGTCAGCTTGCGAAATTGAGAACTGGCTTTTTTTCACTATTCAGACATAAATATGCCTTTGTACATTCATTGCGTAGCGTCTTGGTATACAATCTTTTTTTTATATTACTATTTCCTTCAATTTTTACTTTTTGTTTGCCTTCTATACTTATATATATGCCCACGCAAAGTGGTGCTCATATTTCAGTAAGATATAGAGGTTTATTGAAACACACTCGGCCCAGCACACGTTGACATTATGCGGCGACTTTCTACAAACGTGACGCGTCAGTGTGTGGCAGCGTCTTCAATACGTGCACGTGTGTCTTTGTGTGCCTGCTCAGGAGCCACTGCTCACTCAGAGCATACTCGGTGCCAGATAAGAAGTTTTATGCAACGCTCTACGGTGCTTCAGCATCCATCGTTAGATGCCCGTGATGGCGACGATGACGATTTTGTTGATATTGACTCGTTAGCTGGATATGGAAGTGTAGGTGGACTCTCCTCAGCGTCCAGCGCTACAAGAGAAGGCGCTACTACTACTACTACTATGACCAAAACTCTTGCACCGCCCGTCATCGGCGTTGTACGGCGCGAGGAGGAGAAGGAAGGTACGGAGTACTCACGACTCAGCATTCCGCTTGATGAACCTCGCGCTGGGAAGCCTCTTGACCGCCAAAACAGCAGGTCAGCAGTGTGGCTTAGTGGAGAAAAGGAAGAGGATCAAGAACACTTCATGGGGAAGGCAGCCTCTGAGAGACAGGCTGCACAAGGATCATCCATAATGAGCGGCTCAGAAGAGAAGGATGCCTTTACCGTTGACGGAGATCTTGATGACCGCTCAAATGTCTCCGAACTGTGCCACCTACCGTCGGCCGGCACGCTGCCATACGATGACGAAAAGTTTGCAGAGACGCTTTTGGAGATGGAGGTGGAGGGGGCCATTGATGAAACCTGGCAGGATTGCCGTCGAGCGCACGTAGAAGACGCGAAGGAAATTGCTGAAATACTTCGTACAATGAAAGTGCGAGACATTTGCTGTATGGATGTCAGCTCCAAGACATCCAACTTTGATTTTATGATGTTTGGCACGTGTGAAGGTCCGAGGCACATTCACTTAGCTGCGTGGGCGGCACAGGAAGCAGACCGAATGCAACGGCTTTCCAAGGTGCGCAGAAAGCAGATGGATGAGCTGTGGGAGGTAGTGCCCATCGGTCGTATTGTGTTGAATCTCATGGTCGAGAGCCTCCGCGAGGAGCTGACGCTGGAGCGGAAGTGGGCGGTGACCACCACCATGGACCCACTTCACGCCGCCAACGCACCTGTGAGCGAGGGAAGGCAAGTCAGAGCACACGGCCTCTGGACACTCACACTCAACCTTCAAGACTTGGAGGACTTTGAAGTGGACTACTGTAAGGACATTCTTCTGCATCAATCGTAAAGCAGCCTTGCCACTTCATCATCCCTCCACGCACACATACATGCATACATATCTGCAGCTTGTGTAATGTGAGCATTGATGGGAAGAACCATGTGGGTTTTTTTTCTTTTTTTTCAAAAAAAAAATAAAAAAAAAAAAGTGCGCAATAACTTTAAAAATTGAGTATGTGCATGGGTAACATTTATATACGTCTTGTATTTTCACAGAAGGACATGTTGTTTATACAGAAAGGGAAGAAGAAAAATAACGGTAGCATTTTTTTTTTTTTTTTTTGCAGGGCTCTTTACTGTATGATTTGTAAGTACTTTTACATCTTTTTTTTTTGGACAGTTGAATCCCTTTTTTTTTCTTTGTTCCTTTCACTGCAATTTGGTTTACTTTGTATTCTCTCTCCTTATTTTTTTTTATTTTATTTTATTTCTCTTAAACAAGCTGATCACATTTAGTGGTTTGCAAAATACACACATACACACACACACACTGAGAGAACCCAGACATCGATAGACACCTTCTCTTCATTTTCTATGCTACATACTGAGGGCGGCCTACACCGCAACGTTGCGCACGATCTCTGTGCTGAGGTGATGGAAACGCGTGCCTTTGCGGTCCGCATGCGGGCCCTTTTGGATGCTGAAGAAACGACTATTACGAACCATCAAGCACAAATAAGCGCATTGGAAGCGGAAATCGAAGATACGCGCCGGCAATATACAGAGCTTGTAAGCCGCATAGGGCACCCTAGCTCAGGCACGAGCAACGACAAGCCTCCTAGATGCAGAGAGCAAGATCGTTCATCATTCTTCAGTGCATCAACAGCAATGCAGGACAAGACGCGATCCCTAAGTATACAAACAAGGATGACTGGTAGTATTCAGACGGAGCCCGCTGTGCTCCCGTTATATGAGCTTCGTTCCAGCTTGAAATTGATGCGAAAAGAGAATCAGAATACTGCCGAGCGTGTCGTGAGTGATCACGCTGAGCTGGCACGTCCACCCGTGGCGGTGCGTCCACTGTCGTTTACGATGATGCAGAAGAATCAACGTATGGAAATGCGAGAGTTGCGGGGGATGGTGGAAGAGGCACGGCAGCAGGTAAACTACCTAAACGCAGATCTCCAGGTGTTAAAGGAGCAAAATAGTAGTCAAGATGAGAGCGGATCATGCAAATGGGGTGGTGACGGCAGAGGCGCCGCGATGGCACGGTGGCTGGCCCGGAAGAAGCGAGAGGCTGAGTGTGGGAAGCAGCTGGTCACGGCTGAGCAGGAACTTCTCAGCTGCGGGGAGAAGTTGAAGGTGGCGAACAAGGACAGGGCTAAAGCTTTGCGGACAGGCGATGAAGTGACTCACTTGCTTCACGGACTCGAGCGTCGCCTTCAGACCCTCATGGAGTCGAATAGAAGGGAGAGGGACAGACAGAGCAGTGTGTTTGCACATGCGGTGCGGCAGCATCAGCAGCAGTTACAGCAACCCCAGAGGAGGGGGGTCGTCACTATCTTAGACACCGCATGAGTCATAGACGTAATTTACCTTGCTTGTGGAGCACAAAGGAGTGTCACGGCAGATGACGCCACGGCTTAAATGATGAAAGTACAAAAAAAAACAAGAATATTCTCTCATTGTATACTACACTACATGCATACAAAACTTGCGTATTTGCTTGATATATTTTTTTTTGAAAAAAATAATAATAATAAAAAAACAGAAAAATAACTGAAGCACTGACATAAAGCGAGCGTTTTTGCACACGACAGTTGCTGTAATCAGCCGTAAACTTTATGAGTGTATGTGTCTGCTTTCTTTTTCTTATCATTATTACTTTTTATTGTGGTATGTCCTTTATTTAGCATTTGTTTTCCGTTCATCCCTTTTTTTTTGGATTGTTTAGCGACAGCAAACGAAGCAATATATATATAGAAAAAGAGAGGAAGAGGTCAAATTACAGAATAGCTTTCCATATCTACTTTTTGTTGTTGTTGATCAGTCCAATTTGTGAGTCTCCTGACTTTTTGCTATTTTCTTGATTCAATATTTTTTTTTAGAGAAGGTGTGCGTGCTGCTGCGTACCTGCGCTCCTTTCTGTTTGTTGTCGCATATTCATTGTTTGCTTTTGATACTACGGATTACATTTGGGATACGTTTATATATACATATTTTTATTGTTTGTTTGCTATATACTCATCCCTGTGTGTCTTTATAGACGTGAAAGGGTTGCCCTTGTGTGTACAGCCTTGCCTGCTGTAGCGGTCGTACGCATACAAACAATTTTAGAATACTTATATATATTTGCTTTTTCTGCTGCCGGTGATAGTCAAGTCACCTGTTAAATATATAAACAAAAAGTGTTGTGCCTCACACGAGTATTTATATATACTTTTTTCAAAGTAGTTATTTAACACCAAAATGAATTCCTCACCCGTTTTGACTTCAATAGCAAACACGCCGCTGCTCGTGAGCCTCGTTAGGGTAATTCGAGATGCACGCTCTGCTACGTACGATGATCATGGCAGTGGTACCGCTTCTTTTTTCTTTGGCGGTCTTAGAATGAACGACAGTGGCCCATTTGATGACGCGGCGCTCGCGTGGCACCGCCTTCAATATTCCCCACAGCTGTCGTCGTATGTGATGGGCGAGTCGGGCGTCGGTGGTTGTGCGCCTTGCGCGACTTCTCTTTTAGGAATCACCGGGGCAGTCTCGTGTACGCTACACCTTTTGGTGCTCGTAGACGGTGTAGTAGCTGAGCGCTGGACGCTTGATGACTACCGCGGTACAACGGAGGCACAGAGTAGCTCACTGCCACGCGACTACGAGCAACTAGAGCAGATCAACTCCCTCACGCGTATTCTTTACTCGTTCCTGCGCATGCAGCGACTCTATGAGGTAATCATGCAACGCTTTACGGACAGCAGCAGGCTCGCACCTGTGCCTTTCCCGCCTGAGTTCGCTGAGGATGTGGAGGCAGGCTTTGATGCGACTGCGGCGCTGCCAGTGTCTGCGATGGGCGGCGGAGACCTTTACGCTGGAAGAGGCGTCGTTGACAGTCCCTACGGCAGCGCCTTTCTTCGCAGTCGATCTATGGGTATTGCCATGCGTGTGCTGACCGGCGCCGAGCCTCTCCCGCCTGAAGACCCCGCGTGCCAGCGAGTGTGGCAGTGGTCGGTGGAGGGCCTCGTGCGTATCGTACTTCACTCCAACCGACTATGGGAGACGCAGGCTCGAGCCGCGCGTGAAAAGTTAAGTGGTGGCAGTGCTGCGAGCTCTCCGGCGCTCCGACCGGAGTCCTCGCCTCCTCAGAGGCTCTCGGGGTCCTTGCCTCACTTCGGCACTCCCGGCAACAGTCTTCGGCCATTTCAGCTTCCATCCGCGTCTGTATGGGTGGGCAGTGGTGTTGCAGCAAAAAGCACGCCATCCTCGCTAGGGAGTGGTGCGCTTGTGCGTAGCGGCATGGCATGCCGGGTAGACGCAAAGAAGAAGGAAGAAGAAGAGGAGGAGGAAGAAGGGACGCAGCAGCAGCAGCAGCAACAGCAACGGAAGAGAATTGAGCTTGCTGACAGAGAAGAGGCCACCAACGCTGCTAGATGCGGTATTGAGGTCGACAATGTGGTGGCTGCGGCTGCGGCTGTCACGTTCGACTATAACAGCGATAACTCCCTGTCAGTGGATGCGGAGAGAGACAGCAGTGACTCCCTGCTAATAGAAATGATGACCCAAGCGTGGTACATGGGCATGGGGTTACGTGAGGCTTCGACTGCACAGAGAGGCGGCGGCTCACCAGTCGCTTTGGAGGAGCCGCGCGACTCCGCAGAAGAAGTGAGAGAACTGCAGACCCTAGTGGAGTTGTGTAATACTACTCGGCTGGAGCACCTATCAGAGCTCACAAGGGTGGAGGGAAAAGCGCAGCCACAATAATGGCGGCGGCGGCGCAACGTGAAGTGAATGGGGAGAGTTTAATGAGATACACCTCTGTTCTTCTTTCTTTTCCTTTGCTCAGTGACAATAGAGGAGTCGACGGAGGTCTTTTCAGAGGAGGGGTATAGAGAAGAAGATGGCTTCTCTGTCTGGAGGAAGTGATTACCTTTTAGTGAGTTGCATGCAGTTTGCGTGCATGTGCGCTTCTTTTTATTTTGTGTTATACACAGATTGAATGACCAGCTCAAACCTACGAATATGTATATTTTATGTGTTGCTTTTCTCCCTCCTTCTCTCCTTCCCAAAGCTGCTATTTTATCTTTTTGTTTGCTACTTTTTTTTGTTGTTATTTGCCATGCATGTTTCTTTCACAGTTGCCAGTTCCTTCTTATATATTTTTTTTTTTTGTGAAAACATATATCGTAGGTACACTATTTCTCACGACTCTTCTTTTTTTTTTTTTAACATCTATCAAATCCACCACTTTTCTTTTTTAATCATCCTCTCCACTGNGACTCTTCTTTTTTTTTTTTTTTAACATCTATCAAATCCACCACTTTTCTTTTTTAATCATCCGATCCACTGACTTTATCTTTGCTATTCGTTTTTTCCTCTTTTCCACTGCTTTTCTCGCCTTTGGATTTATGTAACGTAGCCTATTTAGTGTACCTTAGAATTCCATATTACACCCTCCTATACATATAGAACATAGATTACATACACTTTAGAGAGAGAGAGGAAGGGTATGAGTTCGTTGTGGGAGTCGTTCTGCGCGCAGCTCTCGCGGTCTGGCTACACTCCTAGTGACCTGGCCTACTGCAGCGAGGACCTCTTTCTGACCATTGCAGAGGAGCTCGGTACCCTTAGCCCACTGCAGATATCGACACTCGTGCGTGAGTGGCAGACGCACCACAGACATGTAGATACGGCCGCCCCCGCAGCTGCTGCCGTCCCGACGATACTATCGAGTGGCCATCAGGTGCCACTTCACTTGGCAATGGATCATGGCGCACAAAGCCGCAATGGAACGGCCGATGCGGTGAGAAGAACTCCAACGGATGCCATGCGGAGGAGTGGGGAGACCATGTTACGCAGTCTTTCATCATCCATGGGCGTCCGCGCCATTCGCATGGCAGACGCTGGTGCCGCTGCTGCTGCATTGATCTGCTTCGAGCTATCCAGAGAGGCGCTCACTGTCTATGAACAGCGCCTCGCCTCTCTCCGCTCAGCGGACACTATGGGACAGCAGCAGCAGCTGCTGTGGAAGCTATGCAGCCCCGCATCGATGGCGCGCCTAGACCGGTGCTCCCGCACGGGCGAGCCTATTCTCTTGTCCAATGGGGATGACCAGGATGGGCTGTGTGAGAGCGCTGTAGTGCTCTACCGAGACACCGCATCCTCTCTAGTTGTCCCTTCGTTATCCTCCTCCTCCTCGCCTTCTTCCATGGTAGATCGTATCGCGCGAGGGTGGGCGATGGTTGCTTTTGATGTGTTAGTTGGCCACACACGTCGGGTGTCTGTAGAAGAGGCAGCCAACCTAAACGCCTTCTCTATGCGCGAGTGCCTAGGAATGCTAGAAGACGCTAGTTACGATAGTCTCTCGATCGATGAGCGTGGAGCAGTGTTGATCTGCGACACGACCCAGATACTTCCTAGAGCCATCATGCGAGTCGAGGTGGGGGAGCAGGACGTGCCACGCGCAGGGCTCGGCTTCACTCCGCTACAGCGACAGCCACCGGCAGCAGGAGCCACAGCTTCGACCCCACGGACCAGTGGTACCGCAGCGACACTTCTGACGCCCTCCTGCTCAGTGCACCCCACGAAAGAAGTGGAGTTCTGGTGCCCTCAGGAGAAGCGGTTGCTGTGTAGCATGTGTCTCTACTACGACGGCTACTCACGGGAGAACTGCGTGCCACTGGAGCACGGTGCGCGCCAGGAGGCCCCACGGCTGGAACGCTGGATGCACAACGCTGGCACGTTCAGCAAGGAGGTGGCAGGCGTACTGCAGCTCTTCGACGCTGCCGTGGCGGACGTGGCGGCTTCAGAAAGTGAGGCAGCGGATGCTGTGCGGCGCGCGTTTGCAAACCTTCGCGCGAGTGTGGATGCCGCCGAGTCCGCGCTGCTTGCCCAGTGTCATGGTACGGCTCGTTTGCAGTCGCAGCAGCTCGCCACCGCCCTCGCGGACGTATCAGGGGTGGTGGGACAGGTGCAGGACGTTGTGGCAGAAGTTGAGGTGCCACTGCGCAGCTACAGGACCGGCTCCTCCGAGCGTGCGATGTCGCTAAGCCTCTTGCGTGGCGCTCAGAAGGCATTTGGCGTATGGGAGCCCGTGAGTATCCCGCCGTATTCGGTAGTGATGTCAGTGGAGAGCGATTTGCTGCGGCCAGTTGAAGCAGCACTCAAGCAGATCAGCGAGCTCGGTGAGGGATGCGGCAAGGTGGAGCTGCCAGAGTCCATTGACGTCAATTACCTCAAGAATGGCTGCACCAGTGACGCGGATGAACCATTGAAATGAAGGACGTGTGAATATATGTTTTGTGTGAAGAGGTACCGTTAACCAATGCCATCACTACCAATGTCTTCCCTCCCCTCTCTTTTAGACTACATTGCAAAACACATTCGGTAACAATAAACAACGTTTCTTTTCTGCGTGGCACGCTTAATATCTGATTCTCACTCGCGCTTCATGGTTGCTTTTCTCCATCCTGTTGTTTCTACTCATCTCGCTCGCGCTTGTTTTCCCCTCTGCCTTTCATTTCTCTCAAGCTTTTTTTTCTTTTAGTTTTGGGGGCCGTCCCGCCTTCGGCATTCTTCCGGCGCTGGCCCGCCGCCCATGCCCCCCGCCCCATGGCCCACGCCCCACTCGGCCGCGCCGGGGCAACACATTCCTTTTTTAAAAGAAAATAAACACGAGGGGGAAGGAGTGGCAAATTACTATCAGGAACGCATCGGCGTGGGTCAATGTTTCCGCGGCATTTCTGCCATCCAACGCGAAAAGCCCTCCTGCATCATAATCGCAATAACGGAGAAGGAAGTGGCTTATATTTATGAACACATTCCCTTCCGTGGTCTAGAATTTCCAAAGTAAAGATGGAAGAGGAGAATGGGAGAAAGGCCATATTTGGGACATATAGGGGAACAAGCAAAACACAATTTCAGTCTTTGCGCAATCAAGGCAACCATCACCACGGCGGCATGACATTAGCCGCCACTGGGTGCAATAAGAAGGTGAAGTTGGATATCTTTGTACTTACAGCATGAGAAGTATGACGCCTCACTTCCTTCATTCAGATTAGGGAATGAAGCTCAGGGTGTGAGGGGGGGGGGTCGTAGTCCACATGTTGCTACTACTACTATGTGTCTACACGGGCTTACATGGAAAGGAAAGCTAGCACATAGATGCTTCTCGATTCCGTTTCAACTATGAACAACGATAGTTGTTGTAGTGAGGTGGTAGCATCACTCTTACAGTGAGGCTTAGTTAGTTAGATCTCTCTGGCGACCAAAAATCTGATATGCAATTCGTTGCTGAACTCAAATGATAAATAAGTACATCAGAAAAAGGAAACACACCCGTTCCTTTAATAACTTACTAGAGCCAACCGACAACAAGTGACACGAAAGGGAGAGAAGAGCATTCATATTTGTGGATAGACCCAAGTACAAATATATCAGGCACCCAACAGACAACGGTTTTTTTTGTTCTCTCTCTCTCGTCTTCTTCCACCCCATACCCCTGTCTCTCCTTCTACATAACACTGCGAAAGACCTGTTCCATCTCCTCATCGCCGAAGATGACGGGAACGGCGTAGAGCGGGTTCACCTCCTGCAGGGCATGCTTTACAAGGATGGGAAGGTCCTCCTCTTTGATTTTGTACAGCGTGTCTCCTTTGGAAAAGCCTGTAGGGATGCGCATGGACGCGTTCAAGTCTCGTATGGCTTGAATGAACTTCTTTGACTTCACCTCATTGCTGTCCTCCGGCTTTGCGACACCCGCAGCGTCCGCCAGCACAGCGAGTCGGTGATAGACGGCGCTGCCGTACATGTCCAACACATGCGGCATAATGACGGCATTGGCGTACCCGTGCGGGATATTGTAAAAGCCGCCCAACTGGTGCGCGGCGCCGTGGATGTTGCCAACGTACGCGCGGGTAAAGGCAAGGCCACCAAGATAGGCGGCCTCTTGCATGTTTTCGCGGGCAGTGATGTTGTCGGGATGGTCGTATGCCTCCTTCAGGTTGGCAAACACAAGACGCACGGTCGCGATTGCGTCTGCCTCCGTCTGTTTAACGTTGCTGAGATTGGTGAAGGCCTCTACAGCGTGCGTCAAAGCGTCCATGCCGGTTGTCGCAGTCATGAACTTGGGAAGCCCCACCGTCAGCAGCGGGTCCAGCACCGCGTACGGGGGAAACAGAAAGAAGTCCGTCAGTGGGTACTTCTCGTGGGTGCGTGGGTTGGTCACCACTGCCGCCAGCGTGCACTCGCTGCCTGTTCCAGCAGTGGTGGGGACCGCAACGAGAGGGGGCAACTTCCACATGACGCGGAAGAGCCCGCGCAGGCGGTGGATCGGCGTGCGTGGACGGACGTGGCGAGCGCCAACGACCTTGGCACAATCAATCGCGCTTCCGCCGCCAACAGCAATGAGGTGGTCGCACTGGTTGGTGTTGTACACCAAAAGTGCCTCTTCAATCTGATCCACCGTCGGGTTGGGTGTCACATCCTGGTAAATGCTCACCTGAATGCCCTCCTTCTTGAGACCTTCCAGCAATCCATCAAGGAGTCCCAGTTTCATGACGGACGCGTCCGTTACAATGAGAGGGCGTTTGAGGTTCTTTCTCTTGACAAACGCCGGGACTTTAAGAATCGCACCGGGGCCTTTCAGTAACTGCGGGCGAGGCCAAGGAAGAATAAGAGAGGCTCCGAAGAGGACTGCCTGAAAGGCGCGGCACACGCCCCGCCACCACAGCGCAGCTGGCATATATGTTGTTCTATTTTTGCTTCTTGTCTGTTTTCTCTTTCCTTCTTTCTTTTCTTTTTTAGTGAATATGTTCTATATTGTTGACGCTATCAAAAACAAGATGCAGATGCTCCGCTGATAATCAGAATATATATATATATATATATAGTGAGAGAGAGAGATAGGAAGTGTGCAGAAAGCTCTCCTTAAAAAGGACTGTATTTGCCAGAGAGAGAGAAACTGTAGATTAGTTTGAATGCTATTATTGTTTGCTATTTTCATTGTGAAAAAAAAAGGATTTAAAAAAGAAAAGAAGAGGAATTATCTCTCCTTCTTTCTTTGTATCATCATCCAATGCTTTGCCTGCGAGAAAAAACTATGTATATATATGTGTGTGTGTGTGTAATGTTCGCAGACATCTCTCTCCTACACCGTCAAAACTCGATGATTTCATCCAGTGGGTTGGCGCGGGGCGGTGGCGCGGACATATCGCGCGTGCGCTGCGCACGGAGAAGCGCCGCGGTCTCCTCACGACTAGTTACCGGTATTTCTACCGGCTCTACCAGAGCGCTGTCGTGGCCACCGTCAGTGGGGCCATCGATTCCTCTCTCCCAGTAGCGTGAAAAGTAAAAGCTCATCTCCAGCATCTCCGCGATTTCGTTTGTAGAGAGCTGATCGAGCTGTTCGTTAGTCACGCTCTGAAGTGCTCGCCACGCCTGCTGCTGTATCTTGCGACACAACTCCACATCTCCGACGGTGCGCACAACTTTGTTATGATACTGCTGCATTGAATACCAGCTTCCTGTACTGGATAGCGTAGAGGCGGAGGAGGCGTGACGGTGTGGTGTTACCGCAGAAACAGCTGCAAAAGCGCACGAGGCAAGTCCTACCTTAAGCAGCCTCTGCATTATATTACAAGGAATTCTCTCTCTTTGCAAAACAACAACAAAATATATATATATGCAATCATCCTAAAGAAGAGGAGTGGAAAGAAGAGGCAATGAAATATATATATATTAAAACAACAATAACGGCAACAAGAGGATAATGACCATACCGTGAAGATAGCTGAGAAGTGGAAAATGTTTACAACTAAAAAAAAAAAAAAAAGATGTGAGAAGATGCCTTTTTGCACGAAAAAGACATCCAAACATGGCCACTAAAACAAGTTCGTCAACTCTTCGTAAAGCTCTCCGTTAGTCTTCCTCTTGACTTGACGCTGCTGGTGATGCTGTTGCTGGCCGCTTCGCCTGCCACCACGCTGCGTCGCAGCCCCGTTGGAGAGAGGACGAGGCGGGTTGCGCACTACGTAGCCATCTTCATCGTACGCATCGTCCTGCTTCTCACCAGCACCATCCTCAGCTTTGTTGCTCGCCTTCGCTCCGCGGCGCCGAGCTTCTTGCTCAAGCACGAGTGCCTCGAGACGAACAGAAGGCGGCTGTGCTAGCCACACCTCGACACCTACCGATGCATCATTGCGTGCGACCTGATCGTCAAGAATCAGGTCCACCGCCTTGTTTACGTCTGTGTAGACAAAGGCTGTGTCACGCGAGGTGAGTTCCACGACAAACTGAAACGGCGAGTTGTAGGGCCGCTCAAGTATGGTCTTTTTGGTTTTGTTTCGCAACCGGCGCTCCTCGTTACTCAAGAAGGCCTGCGCAGATCCGCCGACCAGCATGTTTAGAGCTTGGTTTTGCAAAAGACTCTCCAAGCTCTCGCCGTGGCATGTAGCTATCATGCGCACACCACGTTGTGCAATCGACCACGCCGCCTCCGCCTCCGCCGCGTTCGCAAGCTCATCCACAACAAGAAACTCAGGTGTGTGGTTCTGAATAGCCTCCACCATCACCGCACTCTGCGCCTCACGCCGTGGCACTTGCAGGCGCCGGCAGCGACCAAGAAACGGCAGCGGACACGCCCCATCCCCGCCAATCTCATTGGACGTGTCCACGATCGCAACGCGTGGCTGTCCGGGCCCTTGCGCCAGCGATGCAGCGAGATCTCTCAGCAGTGTCGTTTTCCCCATGCCAGCTTTGGAGATGATCAGTACACTACCAGTGCGCGCTAACGGGAGCAACACCCGTGCCGCGTTGGGTACGTAGCGGCCCACCCTCACCGTCACCCCAAGCACCGCGCCTGCCCGGTCGCGCCACACGGATACTCGATGAGCAGTGTGTGCGATACAGCCGCGGCCATCATCCCCAATACGACCGATCTGCCGCAGAACAAAGCGAAGGTCCGGCTCGCTTGGAGGGGATAGATGCACCATCCACGTGCCCCCACCGCCTCGCACCTCCACGGTCTGGCCAAGATGGATAAAAAACTCCTCCACATCTGCGTAGTTGAACGTGGGGCTTGCAACCACGCCAGCATGAAGGTCTGGTGGCAGGAGAGACATGAGGTGCATCGTGTCAGACCGTGCCGCACACAAAGCAAGCGCAACAAAATCAGTGTCTAGCATCGCCCCGGCCCTGGCCGGGTCTGTGTCACGTGCCGTTGCATGCGCAACATGAAGCCTACGCCACGCTTCTTCTAGAGTCGAAGCCGCCCAGACATCGGGCAGAGTTTGAAACGCTTCGATCTCTGGCGTGGCCTCCACCACTTCTGCGAGGGAGTGGGTCGAAACTGAGGATGTTGGGACGCGGGCTACCTGGGGAAGTGAAGCTGCGGTGACGGTTGCGGCAGCGGTACTCCCTATCGTAAGCGTCTTGGTGCGTATAAAGCGGGTTCCCACAGACATTGTTGTGCGCGATAGAGGCGAGTGCCATCTCGTAAATGCTGAGCAGGCACTATTACAGCCACAACGACGGAGTGGCATCTGCATCTATATATCAATAAACAAACTTAAAATACAAAAGAAAATAAAAAATAAACGGCAGAGTAGCTTGTACTAGTAGTAAAGAGTGGTTGCAAGAAGAGGAAAAAAAAGAAAAAAATGTTTGTGGCAATTGAATAAAATGCAATAAAAAAAAGGCGTCATAATCAATAATAATAAACGCATCTGCACAACCTCACAGCAAACACTTCAGCAAAGAAAGAAAAAAAAAATAGAAAAGAACAGAAAACTGAGGTGTAGATTCGTTTGAAATTGAAGAGATAATATTAGTAGAATGCATTTAAAACGAAAAAAAAAAAAAATCTTGCAAGGCGGAATGATGGCGATGCATTTCCTAATGTTCTTTGTTTA
This sequence comes from Sergeia podlipaevii, assembly GCA_030849805.1. Taxonomy (NCBI): domain Eukaryota; phylum Euglenozoa; class Kinetoplastea; order Trypanosomatida; family Trypanosomatidae; genus Sergeia; species Sergeia podlipaevii. The sequence continues at coordinate 23,904 of JASANZ010002265.1, forward strand.
CCCGCTGTTTATGCTGATTTTTTTTCTTTTTTAAAGATGGATCAGGCCTTACATAAAGTCATCCTCATCAGGCACCTCGCCCTGGTTGGTGCGCATGTTTGACTCCACCATGACGCTCGCATAGGACCTCTGCTCCGCCAGTCGCTTCTGCTCTTCGCGCTCCAGCTTCTCAGCCTCTGCCGTGGCAGCTGCCGCTGCACGCTGCGCACGGCGCTCCTCTGCATCGCGTTCTTGCCGGAGAGCCATAAAGTCAACGTTCTTCTTCTCCACTTTGGTCTTCTCAAGTGCGCGTAGCACCGTAGTATCCTTCTTGGCCACCGTGTGGTAGCGACGCTGGCGCTCATCGTGAAAGCCAACTTGACCCACATCCATCCCGTTGGTCTTATGCAGGTTAGCCCATGGAGTATAGACGATGCGGACATCATTCAGTTTGCATCCTTCAATGCTATTCGCCTTGGTCAGCTGGCAGCACTCCTCAATCATGGCAGGCTTCAGGTCGTCCATGCCTTTGCCCTTGGGCATGCGCACGTAAACATGAGCACTGCTGTGGGAATCCACATGAAACCAGATATCCTCTGGCCATCCGTACTTGATGAGCTTCTCGTTTTCGAACTTGTCCTCACCCATGTAGCACACAACGCTGGGGTCGGACGTGAGAGTGAAGTAAAACACCATTTGTATGTGTGTTTTTTTTTTTTAAGAATAAGTAAACTAGAAAAGTATATGTACGCAAAGCAAAATAATATCTCCGCCCGTCAGTGCGTATGACTAAGAAAGTATAAATATCTTCTTTTTGCAAAAGTACTAATCAGAAAATGTAACGGAGAAAACATATATAAGAAAAACGTGGTGAGAAAACATGATTCGACATACAAAAACAAGTACGTCGAAGAAGATAGCACAAGCATTTCCTGATCCCGTCAATTGCACGGCACCCTTGTGTGTCACATTGCGTCTTTTGTAGATGCCAAATCCGCCACAGTCAGAAAACAAAAAGAAAAGAGGTCAAAAAGGAATTGCAAATGTTCTTTCTCACTGATGCATTGAAAAATAAATAACACGGAGAAAAAAAAGCAATCATATCACTAGTTTAGGATCTAAGGGTGAAATAGAATGCACTAAGGGGGCGACTTGTTTAGCCGACAAAAGTCAACAAACAGGCAAACACATGTATGTGCAAAGACTGTACGTAATATCTAAATTTCATGCCGCTTTTCAAAAGGATGTAGGCTCTTGCATATCCATTGCAACTCAAGAAAAAGAAAAACATCTGTACTCTAACCTAGCAACATCAACAGCAACTACAGGAAGGAAAAAATATCTATCTATCTCTTTTTTGATAATCACACATAGTACACGCATTCAGCGTACCCAACTTGAAATAGGTTGGCCGGTAATAATGTCAAACGAACGTGGCGGCGGCTTAGCGCTACTGGAGCGTCCGCGCCAGCAAGTTTGCGGCTCCTGTGTGGACTGAGCTGAGAAAGTGTTATGACAGCGCTGTGGCTGTGGGGTCGAAGAACGTGCACGTAGTGCCGTTGCCACCGCCTGCTTTTCCTCTTTGATATTCACACTGCTCGTGCTACGGTCGCCATGAGCCCTCATGACATCACCCGCTGCAAGGCAAAAATTGCTTTGATTTCTATATTCTTGTCGTGGCGGGGCCTCCTGGCGTGCGATGCCAATGGCATGAAGCTCTGCTTGACGCTGCTGGACTGACTTCCAGTGCTCTGGCTGCGGCACACGACGCACGCCGCGATGGACGTCATCCACGCTACGAGAGCGCCGCTCAGGAAACATACGCAAACCAGTGTGCCGGGGCTTTAACACCATCGGTTCTGGCACCTTCCGCTCCGGCGGTGGCTCCTCACGCGGGAGTAACGCGCCGTAGGACAGATGGTCAGTGGGACCGCGATAACGCTGCCGAATGCGGCTCTGTGGCCGCTGCAGCTGATGTGATTGCCCTTGCTGCGGTGATGTGTCGCTGCACTGGAGAAGGTGTCGATATGCAGGAGAATCGTGTCTGGGTTCAGGAATGTAGCGCTTCTGGCGTGGTGTAGGTGAAGCGTCAAAGCGAGGCTCAAGGTTAGATCCTAGTTGGTCGCGCTGCCTGAAGGCGGCACTGTAGCTGCGACCACTGCTTCGTGAAACAAGGCTTGGAGGATCCACACCAAACTCAAAGTGATCTTGACCGCGACGGAAGTGGCGTCGGCATCGCACCGGCGTAGCATCACGTGCAAGATCATTTTCGTAGAGTGAGAGCGCCGTGTTGGGGAGACTGTGGTCGTATAACGCACGTGCTGCTTCAGCGCGATGCGCGCGGGGTTTGATAGAATCAGCATCCATGATGGACATGAAGAGCGACCCTACAGGCTTGTAGCGATCCGCCTCCACATCTGCATGGGTGAACTTCATTCCTTTTTCTGTTTTGTTGCTTACCTTTCTTTTGATGAGTAATGCTCAATAATTACTGCAATTCTCTCTGCTGTAGGATTGCACGCCCAAAAAGTTAGAAAAAGATTTTTAAAATCTTCCGGAAATGACTTTGTGCCCCTATTCTATTTATGAAGCCTATTTCAATAAGTCAGTGCGGTGGCCACATTCGGTATGATTGATTTGATAAGTAGAATGAAAAAAAAGAAAAAGGAAAGCGTCGAAAGAAACAATAGCAACGGTGTAAATAATAATAAAAAAGACGCATAGAAGTTTTGTCTTCTTCTCTTAGTTCTTTTGCTATCATTGATAGTCAATACCAAGCAAATATATGTGTCCCCCCTCCCCCTATTTTACGCTGCATTTACTCTTTTATAATTGCTTTTCGTTGATGAATGTAATTGTGCTTCGAACGGGCAAAATAAATATATATGATTTAGGTGCAGACTGCACAGTGAATGCAAATGCGCATTTTCGGCAAACACACCAGTATTCATCCGCAGCACCTCCCCTTCCTCCTTCAGAAGCTTCATTCCTTTCCTTTCCTTTTTTTTATCGCTCACTTATTTGATACCTATTGTGTTGTTCGCCGAATTTCCAGCGATAGTGACGAATGACAGGTACAACTTTTCAAGAAGGCGTTCAAAGCAAGAAAGAAACCCAGAGATGCAAAGAAACGGGGAAACAGTGGTGCACGCTCACGCTGAATCGGTACCTGTGCCCACACCTTGCCTGTTTGCGCGTCAATCGCAAATTCAATTGCATCACCACCCTTGTAATTAAACAGTCCTGTCAGCAAAGGAACTCGTACCACTGTGCTCGACTCTAGAGTGGCCGCGTTGCATTTAAATCGAAAGTACTTGAGGAAGAGCTCACTCGCCAGTGCCTCCCCCTCCGACTGACTATTGTCAGTAGTAGTAGCTTGAACCACAGAAACTCGCGTCGGTTCCGGATCCACAGCGAAGAGCATCTCGCGCAGTTGTGGTCGTGAAGATGCGGCGGCAGCAGCTCCCGCAGCCGCACTCGATCTCTGTCGCAGCAGCTGTGGTGAAGACACGGATACTCCAGTGAGGAAATTGAAGTTCTCGCTGAATGCACGTCCCAGCAGTGGTGCACGACCACTAAGAGGGCTTGTGGGAAGGCTTGCATCACTGTACTCTACCGCATGCACCTCCGTTCTCTCAGGTACGCCGTGCTCTTCCTCCTCCCCCTTCGTGTCTTCAGCACGCTCTGGCGCTTCCTGAGCACTGGCACAATGATTACCACCAGCTCGGTCACTTGTATCACCATCATCCTCTCGTCGCAACGCATCACCGTTGTTGTTGTTGTTGTTGTTGTTGTTGTGAGAAATCGGCATCCCACCCGCCGCAGCAGCAGCAATCAGAGCAGCGCCATAACGAGCAGTACAGCACAGAGCAGCATCACGAAATGTGAAATCGTTTTGATGAAACCTTTCGTCATCTTCATAATTCGCTTCAGCTGGCATGCCGGCAAATATATTTTTTCGGTAACCCAAACCTTCTCCAACCGACGCCATGGAGCGTAGTACGTCGCGTGTGTTAGTTTCATTTTCTTCATCTAGTCTCAAAGGTGCTGTCAAGATAGTGTTCTCGTACTCCGTAATCGCAGACATACTATCCTCTGTCATCAACGGCATGCGAAGTAGCAGGTCACGTCCATTGACAACACAGCTCGCATAATCTTCGCAAATTGCCGTGTAAAACACCAGCTGCATCTGCTGGCTCGCGCCGAGCAGCTCTACCAGTGCAGCTCGCGTTTCCTCAACGTCATACGCAGGAACTGGAAAAAATGTGGCGTCCTCCTCAAAACGGAGAATATTCTGCTGTAGCGAGCGCACCTCCGCAACGCCCTCAGCCATATGCTCTAGAGAGAAAGAATGCCTAGGGCTCTCCGTAAGCGTTAACATATAGCTTTGCATGAGAGAAGTCCAGTCTATCGCCCCCTTGTCAGCAAGGATACGACCTTTCTCCCAGTAGCAGAGCTGGCGTGAACGACGCCACAGGGCAGTTATAATCTCGTCGCTCCTGCGCTGAAGGGTTTCTTCGTCCGCGATGAGCGAAGCCCGCTCCTCCTCCCCGAGACCACATTCTCGCACTGTCGTGTTGGTCCGTTCCCACATCTGTGAGCGTGCGAGCAGAACGCGCTCCAGAGATAGAATGAGCTTTTCCGTTATCACCCTAGACATCTCTTTGCGCTCCGCAAACTGTCCAAGAAATGTGTGGTCAGCAAAAGAATCAAAAATGGGATCCGTTGTCCTGGCGGTGGTTGCGTGAGCACCGGTACTACGAGCGGTGGGAGCGTTAGGCAGATTCCTCTTCTGCTCTTGCTGCTGCAGCTGATAGTGGTAGGTTGTGTTTACTGTAGCGGCAAGTCTGCTCCTGCCGCTGCCCTCCGCTGCCTCGTTGGATGTGGCCAGGACCTGCCGCGCCGCCGGGCACGAGGCCGCTGCGTCTACGCTCGCCAAGGACTTCGTCATAACGGTTTCTGTGATGTCCGTCAAACACCTTACCATGTCTCCCAAAAGTATCTCAAGTCCTGCGCACATCGCCTCCACGCGTGCGGATACTTTGTCAAGTTGGCAGCAGAGACGCAGCTCGGTATTGAGGAGGCTCAAGTATCGCGACCGCACCTCATGCCGCTTCGTTGGTGAGCTTCGCGTCCATAGCTGGTGGTACTGGTTTATGACACTGACTGCCATGAGTCCCTCCACAGCAGTGGCGCGCTGCAACAGGGGCAGAAGGCCGTTCCGAGAAAGCTCCACGTGACAGCGAGAAAGAACTCCAATGTGGCTGCAAAACGCTTGGAATCCAGTATTGCCCTCGATGAGCGCTCTCCGTGCGACACTCGTGAGCTCATCCACAAGAGGTCCCGCCTCTCGCATTACGACCTGCATATTCTCAACTACGCTGTTGGAAATGCGCAGGAGGCTGGAAAGAAAGAGAAGTGGCTGCACGCCGCGATCCCGCTGACCCCAGCGCATGCGATCGATTGTCAGTGTTTGAGTGCCAATCGTTGCTGGGAGGAACACATTATAGGAGGCTGAAAAGCCTGAGGCCGCCTGCGTGCACACCACGCTGCATCGTTGAAAGTCTGCCCATGTGTATGAAACGGACAGCACGCGCAGGTCGCTCAGCAGCAGTTTAGGGTTCGCCGCCTCGAGATACCCGTTTAGAAGTGCCCCAACGTCGTCTTTGCTAAATAGGAACGGGAATATCTGCGGAACTCCACTACCGTCCCTTTCATCTATGTCACCATCGCGAGCAAGCACACCAACTGAGCCAGAAGCAGCACCAACAGCGGCATCATAAGAGCCGCCTATGACGCCATCCATCATCACGCCAGCGTTGAGCGCACCGCTCCCTTGGCCATGTCCGTGAAGGCAATTATAATACTCAACACATAAAAAAGCATGATCCGAAAATTGGCCACGACAGTCTGCGCATAGTCGGCTTAGGCAGTAAGGGCAAACCTGGCACGTGTCAGAATCCACCGAACACCACTCACATTCCCGCAGTTCATTATCATCGTGCTCCAGCAGCAGCGGTGGTGAGCCCATAGATAGAGCTTGTATATTTGCAGTCTCACCTCCTGCGTCACCACCATGGACATCGCCCCGTTCTTCCCCTTCTACACCCCCACCGCTCTTGATGAGCTTGGCGTTATGCGAAGGAGATACAGAAGACACGACAGCCGTGGCCGCGCGCTCGGCCTTGCGTCTCTCCGCCCTCGCGTTCACTTCCCTTCTGAGCAGCAACACCGCATTCGTTACTACTAAATTACGTGGGAGTCCTCTGATATCGCCCTCGGTGGTGGTCGCCTCGTGACAACGAAAGGCGCAGTGAAGGGTGAGCTCTGAGCCACGATCGTGCTGCACTTGGGAGAAAAGACAGCGGAGACAGAATGTGTGCTGGCAGCGGAGCACGCGTGGGTCAATGTAGACACACCCGCACACTACACACTTGAACTCATCAACAAGATCCTGAAGAAAGGAATCGGATTGCGATCCTAACGTAAGCTGAGGATCCATATGCCACAGTACTTATCGCTTTCTTTGATAGTTGCTTTGCTGACAAAAAAAAAAAGAGGAGCAGAAAAAAAAAGCAATGTTGCGTAAAGAACTCTACAATGTTCTTATATGTTCTCTTATTACGAATAGCTATTCAATACTCAAGACACTGGTTATATGGTGCTTTGATGTACATATGCAGCTATTGTGTTTCGCTTTGACTTGAGTGAAGTTATGATTCTTCTCTTTAATGTATATTAATCAATCCTTCCTAATGAGTCGTTCTACACTTGAAAGCAAAGTTATATACGTATAAAGGTTTATAATAAAATACAAAAAGAAAAAGGAAAAAGGAGATATACAACTGACTAGAAGAAAAAATGGAAACAACATTAACTGACTTTCTTTTTTTCCTCACTGCAGCTTCGGTGGCCGAGAAAGCGCACTTTTGAAACTAAATTATATTCATACAAAAACGGAGGAGGGGGGGGGGTCTAAGTCAGCAAGATCAGCAACAATACAAACAACAAAAAGTAAATGGCAATTTTAATGATAATTTTAAGGATAAAAAAAGTGTCTTTGAACACATGTGATCAGCTGAAATCTCACTCTGACCATGGTGACTCAGGAGCTGCTTTACGTACATCTTCCGGTATGAGAGCGCGTGCCACGCGATCAGCAATGGCAGTGCTAGCCGTAAGTCCTGGAGACTCAATGCCATTAAGTACGACAACACGAGGCAATCGAACATTCTCGTCATAATTTGCCAAGGAAGAAAGAACAGGAAGCACAGCCCCAGCAGGTGCACCGGGATACTCTGTACGATCCACTGACGTGAAATGCATAATTTCATTGAGCTCAAAGTCACGAAAAGGCTGCCCTGGACCCGCGAGTTTCGGCCGAAGACCTGAAAAATCTGGTGACAACCGCGCACGTTCTACGCTGGGTATGTAGCGACGAATGGCTTCCCACTGGGAGTCCAGAAACGCCCTCTCAGCATCCGCGTCTCCGTCTCTAAAGAGGCTATAATCATCCTCGCGGTCTACGTATTGCGCGTCTGGTCCAAAGCGGACCTGGCCAGCCATATCAACAACGCTGTGTACGCCCAGGCTCACAAGATTTGAAAATGGACATGGATAAACAAGTCGGTGCACGAGTGCAGGCCCGCGGTAGGAAGTGTAGCGACCCTTGCAGTAATGCAGCCTTTGTTGAAGAGGAATCACACATCGATGGGCTGCCGTATCAAGGCATATTCTAGACCAAAACTCATTCATGTGCAGCCCCACGCTGCATACAAGGGCCCTACTCACACCTATTGCATACTCATCTTTGTTGGTAGACCGGCACTGGACATATAAACTCTGCGCTTGCGAGGACGCCTTGTGCTCTCTTGAAAAGTTAACGCTGAAAACATCCGTATCGCATGTAATGAATCCATTGCCAGATCCCTCAATCACCCTCACAAAGAAATCTTTGAGAGAGTGAACATCGATGATACCTGTATTCACTGCGTTGACCACCTCACACATGCGCACAAGCGGCTCTTCCTTCGCCCGCTCTGCCTTTGAAACAAACGTGTGCTCAATTCCCCGCGCGGCCATGTTGGCTGTCAGGTGCTGAAGCACTTCAATCTCATCGTGGTGGCACGCTCCTATCCACTTGCCAGTTTTCATAGCGCGAATATCAGACGGAAACCGTTTTTGCAGCCGCCAAATGTTCGCATTACCAGACATGGAGAGATGTGTCTTGAGAGAGGAAGAGGGATAGTACAGGCCGGAGTGAACAACTCCACTGTTTCTTGATGATGTTTCCTCTATAAGTTGTTTGCGGCGCTCCAGCAAGGCGGTTGATCCAAAAGGAGAAAGGGCGGCAGCTGTGGCAAGACCGACGATACCACCGCCAACAATGAGAAAGTCCACGCACTCCATTATCAACAAAACACAATGAACTAAAGCCTAAAGGAAAATATGATATAGCAATAAGATTCAATGCAGGGAAGGTATATATATAGGAAGAGACTTCAAGGTGTATTGATGTGAGTGAATTTTGAGTGCATCATAGAAACAGAAGTACTAGCAATGATAAAGAAAGGAGAGAAGAAGAAAGAGAGGAGGGTAATGCTGCATTATTCATTGTTACATCCATATCCTACTCGCCCTCCAAGTACACATCATATTGTAATGAAATGATACCCGTCCTTTACCACGGTAGTACTTGAAAAGATTCCTAGCTATCACGTTCATGTCTACGCCAAAACTAGTAGCTACTCTCTCTCTCTCTCTCTCTCTTTTCTTTTGATATCTTGCATTACAATTTCACCTAAACCCGCGAACTTTTACACATAGTAGATAGTGAAACGTTAATCCATCTATATATATATATACCTATATGTATAAGAAGCGCGCACATTCACATAAACGCTCAACAGAAAAAAAAAAATGGGAAAAGCACAAATGCAAAAAAAAGATCCACTTGTGCATGAATTTACTGCCTTCTCCTTTCAATTATTATTTTCTTTTTCTTCCCCTTTGCGCTATATGCCTCCCAACATCCCTCCCTCTTGTGCGACAACTCTGCTTCTTTAGGTGGAGCACGTCTGTGTGAAAGCCATATGGAAGCAAATCCATCCCACTTGTAGTAAGAGAAAAAATATAATAATAATAATAATAATAATAATGATGATAATAATAATATGGATAATATTAATAATAATAGCAATCAATAAGTGAAGGATGCTTCTTGGGTTTCACACAAACCATGTGAACTCACATGGATGCAGATACCTGGTTGCTTAATCCATCATTTTTTCCAGCATTCTTTTTGTTGCTTTTGAAAAATAAACTGCTTCTTTTGATGTACCTGTATATCTTTTATAAAAAAAATAAAAAATAAAATTAGTCATACCATGTTTGTGCGTATGTGTGTGTGTCTTGCGCACCTTGTCGCCCCCCCCCCTCTGAAACTTTGATCCCACCTCCTCAACCACTTTATTTTGTTATCTTATCCTTTTTTTTCTACTGCATATTCATGTAGGAATGCTGTATGTTTATTCAGAAACCCACACATACACAACATATATATGCGCCTATTCACTATTCTATCCATAGCACTTAATACCAAAGGAAGAAAAAAAAAAAGTAACAGCAGATTTATATCAAAAAAAAGAAACACCAGCAACGTGTGAATCAACCACTAATTTTTTTTTTCCTACTCGCTACATATACAACTTTTAAAAGCAGCAGCAGCGGCAAAGAAGTGGCTATTTCACTGCTACAGTCCTTATCCAAAGTACAATATGTATATATTCTGTACCCTCGGACACTGAGAATGGGGGGGGGGGTCAATATATATATATATATATGTATTCCGTACTACTCAGCGTAAAAAAAAAAAAAATAGAAATCAAAAATGTGCAAATGTTTATATATCCGTGAATTTAAAATACAAATATGCGCGCACACACACACATCTACTTTATATATTGCATTGATGCAAAGGTGAGTACAGCAAGGAAAAAGAGAAACATCACTGGAAAAGAGAAAGGGAGAAAAAAAATAAGCGAGGGGTAACTTTTATTGAGGAGGAAGAGAGGCAGAAGTTTGAGCCCTTGTAACGATAGACATGTGTTCCCTTACACACACAATAATAATAAAAAAGAATAGATACCGCTTACTGTTGTGGCTCATTTTTCTTTTTCTTTTTTCTCTCTCTCTCTGTATTTATGCAAAATAAGCGCACATCACTAATATCGGTGATGCCGCGCACGTAAAGTAAATCAGCGCCGCCGGCAGCATATCTTCTGCATAGTCGGTAAACATGAGACCGCCGAAGAAGCACAAGTAACCCGTGATGAAACTCGCAACCGCGCACATGCCGTGAAGGTTCTTCACCTTCTGGCGCGAAGAGCTCGTGGCAGAGAGAACGTATCGGAGTGTCATGCCAAGAATGACTTGAACAAAAATAGAAAGGCCACATAACGTACCCACCACACCGTGTGGAGTGGTGAGGTGTGGGTAACCGTTGGAGATCTTGGTGTACTCAACAGCGCCAAAGCCGAGCAGAGCAACCATCTGAAAGAACATAGTAGCAAGCTGATGAGTTTTGATGAGGGTTTCGCGCTCTTTGGGAGTACCGCGATTCTGACGCTTCATCTTCGCCACAGTATACATCACCTCTGGCAGCGCAACAAGGAACAGAGCGATAAAGCTAATTGGATGGTATTGGAAGCTGCCGCCAGTTGGCCCGTTAGACCGAGAGAAGAGCGCCACGCAGGCACCAGTGATGATGGCAAACGCAATCAACCGTCTTAAAAGATGAATGGTAGAGGAAAAGCCGGAGGGTCCGGCCTCTGGAATACCGCGGGGAGGCATGGTTAAAAATTAGAAATAATGAAAAGATTTTTTTAAATTGTGAATGCTAGCAGAACAACGCAATAAATCGCAGCTTTTCAGCGTATTAAACAAAAAAAAATCAGCAGACGATAAGCAAAGTACAGTGCAACAAGTAATAATAATAAGATGTAGGTGTTCTTTTCAAAACAAAACAAAAATGTATGGAAAGAAATACAGAAGAAGAAGAAGAAGAAAAAAAAATGAAGAACAACAACAAAAAGGCGAGTGTGCAACGAGTATAGGGATATATTCAGATACAAGCAAGTGTGTGTCACAACTTGCAGCACACACAATAACATAGCAATATTTATATTATAGAAATACTGTCACGCTCCTAAACGGAGAAAAATAAAATATTGTCTTTCTTTCTGCATTAGCCTGTATCAAAAAAAAAAAAGTAGTATATGGATGGTACACCCCATATATATGGATGTATATACCACGATATACATGGACATCAATAGTTTACATGACAAGTATGTACCCCCCTCCCACCCGATGAAAAAAGAAACATAAACATTCACACAGAAGAAAAAAGAGAAAACAGCGTTTCGCAAACCCCCGTTGCATAAGCCCTTCAATCGCTATTCGTGAGAGTACGAATATTAAAGGTCCCAAGGTCAGAAGAGACCGCTATCACACACGTCGCTTGAGTCCCTGCAGGTTGCACACAAGGAACGACTACAATTGCGCTGAGCTCCTCGTCGTGGTCTTCGCCAAGCTGAAACTCACACTGAACCCACTTCTGTCGGACGTACTCGGAGCGCGCAATGATGTGGTGCGCTGGTATGTCGCCAGTGATGCCACCGCCCACCTGGGCACGCACAAAGGTAAGAAGAATAGCCGACTGCGGGCAGGAATAATCCCTCAGTGTCATACGCACAACGAAGCGCTCGCCACGTTTTGCTGGGTAAATCTCCACCTGTGGATGCCCATCCGCACTGTAAAAAGACCCACTCTCTGCCCATCCAACAGAGAGTGTTTGGCGTGTCCATGCGGGCATGGGAAGCACATTGCGCAGAGGCATAGAGCTCCACACGGTAAACTGAACAGCTGCCCTCGACTTCGCCGGTTGTGCGCAGCAGAGAACGTTGAGCACATCCCCTGGCAGCGCATCCACCTCAGCATACACCGTGTTGGTTAATAAATGAGGGCTCTGCGCAAGCACAACATCTTGTTCAAGTGGGCCAGCAACACGCACGTTACGTCCGTCATCGGCGACGACACCTTTTGAAATAAAGAGAGCCATAGAGGTGGGCTTCACACCAACATCGTCACCAGCTAGTCGTGCTTCCTCTTCCGCACTATGCTCATCTGCAAAAGAAGTGAGGGTGGCCTTCACCACCACACGACCTGCTATTGGCTTCCCTTGAAGGTAACGCCTGGAGAGCGACGCGGCAGTGCTTGCGTCCGTGCTGTCTGCGACTGAAATGAGGGATGTCCCATTCCTTACCGTGTCACAAAGAAGGGCTGGGGACCTGGTGTTGTGTCTAGCATGTCGATCACAGTTGTGATAGTGACGCGCAGTGTTTGTTCGTGTAATGGAGCAGTCGACCGTGCTGGTTGCCTTCATGCATAGCGGACACTCGTCCACCTCTACACAGATCTGCGGGTTATCTTCTCCAAACCCGTAGAAGCCACTAGACGTAATGACATCCTCCACCGACTTCATCATCCAGTGATCTTGCGGTACCTCGGGAGTGATGGAGAAGCTCGTCGAGCTGAAAATACGTAAGAAAAATTTGCCAATGCTACCCGCAGTGTAGGTGCTAGGGACGATCCAGAAGTTACCCCCCGCTGGCAAGCGGCTCTCGAGCGAGACAGAGTCCGTTTGCACGTATGGCGCTGCATACACAACACGAGTGGACCGATCCGCATCGACCACTGATGATGGGTCTGCAATGGGCACGGAAGTGCTTAATCCATTCGAATACAGTGGATACACCTCATCCTCTAAGATATGAAAACCAAGTGTATCTACGGAAAGCCCTGAGCCGGCAAAGCGTGAGTCTGGGGTGCATAAGTTAATGAAGAAGAGACCACTCTGCTCAATGCGAAGACGCAGATGTGGATTGGAGTACCATGTAGGGCAAGAGAGCGGCCCACCGGCTGAGAAGCAGCCCCACTCGCCGGGAGCAATGTTGTGGTGAAACCCTGGAAAGGTGCGGCAAAAGTGGATTTCCTCAAACGCACGCAAGAAGTCAGCGTAGGACATCCAGAACGATGAGCGGCGAGTCGAGGAGTGACGGACGCCAACTTTCTCTTCGAACGACTGGCTCACGCTACGACGTCGATCCCCCCTCCCTTGGGCAGTGCGAGATGCCCCATCGCTCTTCGTGTACCACTGATCAGCCGTAGCGCCATCACCACCACCGTTAGTGACATCTGCCACTGCTTGACGGTATTTGTTCTTTTGCGTTCGCAGTGCCCTCTCCACAAGAGGGAACTGCTCCCACAGCGGGGACTCTTCGCTCCAGTCTCCCCGCCAACGCATCTCCCGACGATTCGGGCATGAATTTGCCAACTCGACCAGCTTCACGCCGTTAAAGTGTCTCACCTGGACAATCTGAAACGCGTGCGAGGGTTCAATGCCAGGCATCACCTTGCTCTCACAGCGGCTCATGGCGATCGCACAGAGTTCACCTCCCCCTATCGGGGAAGCGATGCATGGCGGAGACAGAGGAAGACCAACGCCACCGCCACCACTAGTGTTTCGACCCACCAGCTGCACCGCGCTAGTTGGCGCCGCTATGGAGGAGCAAGAGGTAGGAGCCGAGACGATGCCGGTGCCCTTGTCGCCGAGCAGATCCACCAGTGTGCGCCAGCACTCTTCTCCCTGAAAACCCTCGCGATGCAGCGCTCGGACCATACCAACACCACTAGTGAGATCCGCCATGGTGCGGGCACACGTGGCGGAGTAGCCTGGTGGCTTGCGAGCTTCTGACCACTCCTTAGGGCCCGGCACCGTCTTCCTCGCCTCCGTGTCGTGATCAAAGATGTTGTCAAGTGCGTGATAGCCGCCGTGCATCTTGGCCAGTGCCTTCTCAAGCAAGCAGGGCCAAAAATAAACGCTCTTGCCAGTGGCGTTGCTTGTGCTGTGGCGATAGTGACTGCTGCTGCTACTGCTGCTTTCGTGACCAGCGATAACGGGTGGAGCAAAGACGAGATTTCCCTTGCGATCTACAGGAAAAAAATCGTCCACCACAACATAGCGCCACTCTCCATCAATAAAAACACGCACTGCATACACTCCCACTGCGTTAGAAGAGATGCCAACGACATCGGTTAATGGACTAATGATGACCTGGCGCAGACCGCGAAGTGTAGGAACGGCCGCAGAGACAGATGAAAATATCCACGAGTATCCCTCCATGGTATCATATGGCAGTGAGTAGAGATCGTCTTCTGCCTCTAATGTGATTGTGGCATCCTGGTCGAGCATGGCAGATGTTGCGTACCGTAATTCTTCCGAGGCCTTGCTCGTCGTCGAGGCCGCGGAGATCGATACACCAGTGACCGCATTTGCGTCTGGCGGCAGTAGCTGAGCATGCGGAAAGACCTCGCCAATACGCTTCCATGATGCAATATCATAGCGCGTCTTAGCAAGGTAATGCACCGGCTCATCATTACCAGCAGGAAACTGTGTGTCTGTAAACCAGCACCGCTGTTCGAGACAAAGAGACGCCAGGTGATCGACGGGGTTGATATCAAAAAGCATCTCGTGAAGGGTTGCCGGGAGCTTTAGAAGAGCTACCTTGGCATCGAGGTATTTCATGCTGTGCGCGAAGCCAAAGTTAGGATCTCCCGACGCCATGGTCGATGACTGAACACTCCCTACTGGTGTCGTTGTCGCGTGGCCCGGTTCATTGCCCCCGAGAGTTGCCGCAGAGACGTGATACGAAGAAGAAAGCAGTGCTGCTGCCGTCTCCACGTGGCCATCTGCCGGAGTCACAGGCGCTACGGAAGTGAACACTGATGTCTTGAGGGCCTGCTTGGCCTCTCGATTTCGTTTCAGTTGAGTGCCAATCATAGTCGTCATGGTTGGCTTTACAAGTGTGTTATCAAGCAAGATATACTCCAAGTTCGCATTCGTCTTGGCAAGTTCCAGCAGCTCCGCACCAGCTGCAATATTCAATGGATTGTCAGAGACATTAAGAAGCACGATCGACGGGTGGTGACGTAGAGCACCGCAGATGATACCAATCGCATCCTTGTCAAGCTGCTGCTGACGCAAGTCCAGTGTTCGCAACCCTTTGCAGCAGTGCACCACTTCGAGCAAGGGGAGAATGCCTTTGGGGCCCAGATAGTTCTTGGAGAGATCAAGATGTTTCAGCGAGATGTAGTCGTCTGGGATATCTGGAAGCGATTTGCGCAGCGAAGAATTGCTCTTACATTTGAGGTCAGCACACTGCCTAACATATATCTCCCGCAATGATAAACCGGCATATATGGACATGACCGTTTCCTTTCTACTCCTTTATCAATAATCGTTTAAAAAGGGGGGAAAAAATGAAGCCTAACTCACCGTCCCTTCTCGATGAAAGCTACGTGAGCAGTATAAAAAAAAAAACACTAAAATACAGTAACCATGAAAAGGAAAAAAAAAATCAATTTGAAAAACAAATCATTCTGAAACACGATCGCTCTTTGCACTACATTCTTATAAATGCTCCACTACCAACCACTAGGCCATAGTTATCAAAAAAAAAAAAAAGAGCAATAATTTGTTGTTCCCCCATATATGACTAACGTTATAGGACGCATAAATCGATTAAAAACTAATACCATAATAACATCTCCTCAGAATGTATACAATAAGATTCATCGTCAAAGAATGGTAAAACATCTGCATTAAAAGCATTTCAATGTGAAGTGCTAAGTACTTTTTAAAAAAGATGCGCAGAGCATGCAACAGAACAATATCCAAAAAAAAAAAGTAAAAATGTAAACCTTCTCAGACATTTTCACTTGTGTATCTCCTTTCTCTATTTTTTTTTTTCTGCTTCTCTAGCAAAATTCAAAAATCATAGTTGTAAGCACACATGCACCTATATAAACACACACACATGTCCGTGCAAATGAGTGTATATATAACACGCACACTATCATCCCCCATTATACATATTTTCCCTTTTTTATATGAATGCGAAAAAATGAAAAATAAATGACACGGTGCGACAACAAAGCTCTAAATATATAAATATATATATATATATAAGTGTATTGCTTCCGTACAACCTTCAATACAAAAATCTCACATCTTCTATTTTTGAATAGAAGCAAGAAAAGAAGAAGCGTCATAGAATAATGATCATCATCATCATCATCAAAATAAAAAGAGTTCCGATTATAGCGCGATCAACAAAAGCGACGCGTAACAATACAAAAAAAAAATATTATGTTGAGATTCTATACAACCTAAACACTTGTCGGTATATAGCATAAAAAAGCAATAAATAGTATAATAATAATAATAAATCATCGAAGCAATCATCGAGACTTCCATCTTCGTGTTCTATTCTTTCTCATTATTTTTGTCAATTCTAATTGTTTTAACTATCCTTTTCTGTTTGTTTGTTTGTTTTTTCCTTAAGACGAGTTTCTCTCTGGGCACTGCGATAAGATGCGGACATAGGAGTATTGTTACAATGACGCTATCGAGGCAAGCAGTAAAATAAGAAAGATGAGTATTCAGGGTACACATCTGGTGGCAAGATAACTTAAATGGTTGTGATAAGATCTCCCTACTGTCATTAAGATAGCAGAGCACACGCCTCACAGTGGAAAAAATAAACCGAATAAGGATTAAAGGAGCTCTTCATTTACGTCCAACTTTCATTTCTGGAATCTACCATGTATTGTTTCATTGTTTCATTGCAAAGGAAAAAAAAAGATGATGAGAACATAGCAAATACTACTCGCATTGCCGATCGCTACATGTTACCACGCTATCTGCCAGCTTCACGACACACTCGCTATCACTACTAGCACACAAGCAAGATAAAAATATATAAATATTTTTTTATATCCAGGAGTGGCAAAGCACAAGAAATGCCAGAAATGGGAAAGAAAGCAAATTGGTAAAAAAAAAAAATAGAGTGCAGAAACCATTTATTTAAAAGCAAAGTAAATAATAAAAAATACAAAGATACCACCATGGTTGGGCATCACTCGTGCTGTAAAGAGTGTCCAACTAGTCCCATCGAACATAAGCATCAGAAGAAAGAAAAGAGAAGAAAAAAAAATGTCTGTCAGAAGGAATTCACCGGCAAATGCATAAGAAATCATAAGAAAATTAAAAAAGAAACTTGAAAAAAAGAGAGAAAAACAAAATCGCATGTGGATAAAATGAGCACAGAGGTCCTCTCACACACACTCTCTCTATTTTCATTTCTTTTCATCCGCTATCTTTCTCGTTCTCTCCATACATGAAAGTCTCCCGAGCGCGCATACATACACACACACATATATATATGCAAATGGATACAGGAAACACAGAGCACACGAATTCGCTATGACTGAATATATATAGGTGTCATAGTGAAGACCTATGTAGAGCAATACCAAGTTCAAAGAATGGAAAAAAGAACCAGTTAGTCTTCCTTCCTGGCACGCCCGCGACTGGTGTTGCGGGTTGCGCTAGCCTTACCATTTGCACTGGCACTGCCATTGGTGCTGGAGTATCCCTTGATGCCTTTAGGGGCCCATTCTCCCGTCATCCTCGCCCCAACAGTGCGGATTTCATGCTTCCGCTGAAGCTCCGCCGCGACCACTTCGGCAGGCTTGGGAACCCAGCGGCGGTACACCTTGGGCAGGAGCACAAAAAAGAAGGCGAGGTAGCAAAAAACGTTCACGAGATAACTGCAGACGTAGCCAGGGAAGAGTGACCAGTAGTCTGCGTTGCTAATGCCATCGAAGATATACTTCTCCGTGGCGTACACGCACCACGTTGGATTGACCATACGGAAGAAAATCCATGCGATAAACGAAAAGTACATGCAAAAAGCAAAGAAGGTGTGGTCGGTGTCACCAATGTCTTCATACCACTGCTGGAAGTTGTAGGTCACATTACAAAATTCCACCAGCATGTACATGCACAGAAGGTAAATACCAATGTTGGCGCGTGTGAAGTAGTACACAAGATAAGGGATAATAGCAATGACGTGGTGCGTCATGAATACCTTAAACATGGGGGTCTTGTAGCGGAGCATAATGATGAGATCCTGAGAAAAGTATCCAACGCTCATGGTGAGAGCGAGCTGCAATAGCCACGGATCGTCAAGAGCTTCGTAGTGCGGGCCCCATCGCAGCGTCAGCATTCCGTATATAAGGACTGGGGTAACCACCAGCGCGTGCACCGTTGAGGCCACGCGCGAGCAGTTGTCGGCCTTGTATGAATCGTTCAGTCCACGGAAGTACGCCCAGTGCTTCTCCATCATATGCCAAGACACACGAAACAGCACTGAGAAGAATGTAATGGTGCATGCGATTGCAGTGACGCGTGCCTCAGTGGTGAGCCCACCAATCTCATGCTCATACTGCACCAATGGCCTCCTAAATTGCATAATTGCTTTCCGCGTGCGTACTTGCTATATAAAAATTGTTTAAGATTAATAAAGAAGATATGCAATAAAGTTCGTATTTGATTTTTCAAATAGTCTATAAGAGTAAAGTAGCAATATATAGTATTCACAGAAAAAAAGGACGCAGCTACGGAGTTGAGCAAATGTATATAAATGTATATGTACGAAATCCTATTCCTTCCCCCCTCCCTATACAGGTTCTTTGCAATAGGTGTGTAGCTTTATTCACCAATTGTGAATGCTAAAATTGAATACAATGCGAAAATCTAATTTACCATAAAATAAAGCAAAGAATTAGCAGCACACGCACAGAAAAAAAAGGAAAATATTGAAATGTGGAGGGAGGGGGCAAGCATCTGCTCACCAGCAAAGTAAATAAACTACTGATAAAAAAGAAACAGTACGTTCACAAGTGAGTGTTGCCTATACAGAACACGCTTTGAGGGACAAACAACCATGTCCCAATTCTACTGTGTGTGTGCTTTAAATTATTTATGCTGTGTCCCCATTAAATCAAACTGATCATTATTATATGCATATAAAAATGTGTCGATTTTCTTGTAGTTGTGGTCTACGTGGCAACAAAACGTAAAAATAAAACAAAATAAAGTGAAGCACACCAAACCTCTCTTTTTGGAAATGCACTCTGAACTTATTTGCCCCGCCATATCTTTTTCTCGCATTCTCAACGAGGCATGAAGAAGGGAGAATGCACACACACACACACACACACACACGCACACTCACTCATACGCTCAACATG
The DNA here is from genome assembly GCA_030849805.1 of Sergeia podlipaevii. Lineage (NCBI taxonomy): Eukaryota > Euglenozoa > Kinetoplastea > Trypanosomatida > Trypanosomatidae > Sergeia > Sergeia podlipaevii. The sequence goes on from JASANZ010002265.1 coordinate 43,101, forward strand.
CACACCAACTTCATCCACCTGTGTGCACACAACACAACACTACACTACAGGAATAACACAGAATTGTAAAGGTGGATGTTACAGATTCCTACCATCACTGACCACTATCGCTCAATAGAGTTTTCGGGCATGCATGCTATCCACGCTGGTCTGCACCTGCGTTCGATAGCACACGCGCCCTAGCCACGCAGCGAGCCCAGCCGTTGCCAGAAAGAACACACATGAGATAATCCACAATCGGCCAAAGTGGTTAATACCCTGAAACTCTAACGGATAAGCCACGCTGACCCACAGCGGGATAGTAAGGCTCCACGCGGTAATCGCCGTCACTGCCTGCCATGCAGATGGACGGGAGTAGCGGGCGGTAGTGGAGGATGCGCGGCGTGCGGCGGCGGCGGCGGCGGCCTCGTAGAATGGCTCACAGAACACAAACGCAAGGAAAGGTAGGAACCACACAAAGTACTGGACAGTGCAGACCTTGTTGAAGGCAACAAAGAGAACCGTCTCCACACAGCACGCGTGGGCGATATTGCGGCGCAGTTTCCATGATGCGTAGCATAACACGACAAATTGTGGAATAAATGCAAAAAGACCGGCGGCGTGATCTACGCCAACGCCAAGGTCGCGACGCCCCATATTAAGGTACATAAGCAGCCAATACGGGGAAAAGTTGTGACGGTGATCTTCACGATGGATGTGGTAGACAAAGGCCTCATCGAGGTACTGTTGACCATACCACAGCCAGCAGCCATAGGTTGGGATTGCAAATGCAATCACGAAGAGAATTCCACATAGAATGGCGGTAGGGGCAGCCTTCAGTACTCGCTTCACAACACCTCGAGCCTCTGCGTCTTCGTACACACCCAGCACCAGAGGAAGAGCGTAAATGATAGGGTATATCTTGAAGTGAGCAGCAAAGCCGAGAACCGACGCAGCCACAAAGTAGCGTTTCTCCGCAAACTTGGCCAGAACCACCATACTCATAAACGTAATGAGCATGTCACTGTTACCGCGTGTCGAGACGTTCAGCACAACAGGGTTGAAAAGAATAAAGAATGACACCATCCACTTGGCACTCCGCTCTGTCGCATAAGTGCACAGGATGCTATAGCAGTACCACGCCGCACCAATATCGCACAATGCAAAGACCACCTTACCCAATGGATTCGCGATAAGGGCAGCAGGAAGCACCAGTACCGCGAGCAGTGGGGTGTAGCGGTATGTTGTGCGATCAAACGGTGAGCCGCCGTGGAGCATCTCCTTCGCGCCATCCACAATAATCATGTAGTCGATGTCGGTGTACTTTACCCGGAAATGAGCATCGTGGTATACAGAGTAGAGAAGCACAATAAGACGCAGGATAGCCCCTACAACAAGAAGCTGAGAAATCGAAAACCCTTCGACCATCGTGACTTCTTCACCTTCTATGTTACTGATTCAATGGATATATATATATATAACCTTAATTTTGAACGATATATATAAAATGAAAAAGCAAAATGCCTTGAAAATGCTGGGTAAAGTAGAAAAGACAACAAAAATAACAGTGCCACCAGTTTGCTATGGATCTACGTATATGAAAAAAAAATAATACAGTTGGAAAAGAAGCTACTGTGTGCGGTATAGAAAATACACATGAAAGCAACATTTTGAAACAGATTCAACAGGAAAAAAAAGGAAAAAAAAAGATCGACACAAAGACATCATACAGAAGAAGAACATATACATGCATATGCATTGAGAGAAGCAAGTGATGTCACTGCTGTTGTTGCTATGAACATAAGAAAAAAAAAGGTTTAACAATTGTGCTAGGGAAAAGGGACTTCAGCCTACACCACATTAAAATATATATATATATAATAGTAATAAAAGAACAACGAATTCGACTGTTCTGTTTCTCTTTGCTTCCGTCTTTCCGCTTTTTTCTCTCGCTATAATTTCGTCAAAAAAGTCTCTGGTCAAACATTGTGATCGATAGCAACACAGTATGAGGAAGGCTAGCGTATATGTATTTATATAGAAAGAATACAATGCTCAGATAGATTAATAGAAGATGAATACCATTTTGGTAGCGTTTTTGTAAAGTCTTCTTTTCCTTTCCGCTTTCATTTTTTTCTATAATTCGCTCACTTGTTTTGCTGTCGTGTATTCCACTCCGCAGAAAAAAAATCAGATGAACTACATAGATATATGTTATACGATTTCATCAGAAAAAGAAACTATTAGTAGGAAGGTCATAGAAAAAAATATTGTGTAAAAAAAAAAAGCAATCGCTAATCCGTAGAAACAAAACAACAAAAAAAAAAAAACAGAGAATGAAAGGCACAAATCTCTCTCTTTCACGCACACATAATAAATATACAGAGATAGAAGCAACTGGAAAGTACGGAGTCTGCCTTAAAGCCCGCGTTCATCTGGCGGGTCAACAAGTCGAATGAAAGCGAGCTTTACACACTACCGCGTTGCGCATATCTTCACTAGCCATAGAGCCTCCCAGAGACCCTGCAATATTCGTGCCCAAGCGTCCAGCTTCTCCAACCACACGACCACCCCCTGCAGAAGTGGATGCATCACATTCATACAACACTATGGAAGTCTTCTCGTCAGTTCAACCATGACCTTGCGCGCCACTGAGGTCGGTGTTATCATCCGCAGAGAAAGAAGAAGACGTCATCGCATCTTCGCTTTGCAACGATGGCTGAAGTCGAACACGCCGCTGTGCCTGTGCCGCTACCGCTGCTGAATCCGCACCGTTAGAAGCATTCAACTGACAGTTGTGACGTGTAGCGGCATCACGCACAAATTGTGGAGTCAACGGACGCGGTCGCTGATGTGCCTCACCTGAAGAAAAGGGCTCAAAGTGTTCATTACGGTCCTTCTTGCGTGTACTATCGCACTGAGACACACTACTAGAGTGCCCACCGTGTCTCGCAGAATTGCTGCCGTAAGCTTGCGGTGCGTCAGCAGTGGGAGACAAGGGCATCACAGGGCTCCGGGTGCTCCCACTACTTTGCTGGATTGGCACTGCTTCGCTTGCTTGCTGGTTTGACAATATCGTGTTGTACTCGGCAACCGGCACAAAGTTGCGCATGTCCACGAGGTAGTCCAAGCTGTCGACTCTCTCTGGTGACCCCAACTCCTCCTTCGCGGTGCTTGCAAACTCTATGAAATGCTGAATTCCTGGCTCACCCACCACCACATAATCCGATACCTCCTCTGATATCGGCAAGTGATGGCCACCACCTCCAGAACTCATGCCTCCTCCTTCATAAAGAATAGCAGCAGCAGCATTCTCACCACCGCGTACGCTGCGCTCCACGTGAGGGGAAGCCAAGGTGCCACCACCCCCAGGGGACACAATTTGTCTCTTATCAGTTGTGATGCGTACCCATCCAACAATACCGCCGCTGCTGCTGCTGCCCAGCTCGCCTGTGTTGCGGTCACCTCCTCCGCCGCCATCCATTGCGTCCTCGCCTGACTCGGAGCTAATCGTGGTTGCAGTAATGCGTCTCTTGATCTGCACATGTCGTCGACGGCCACTCGCAGAGGGCGTAGTGGAGCGCGGGGAAAGCGTCTCATGATGGTACTGTCCATTGCCCTGGTGAAGCCATGAAGAGGGGGCAGTGGAGCTTCTGTCGTCTGCAACCGATCTGGGAGTGGGGCTGCACCAGGAAGAACCACTGTGTAAGCAGCCACGGTTCGCCGCATTGGCTAGCATACCTTCTTCATCGTCCAAGTAGGAGGAGCACGAGACCCCACCCATCATCAGATGGGCAGCAGAGCCTTCTTCGTCAAACTGGGTAGTGGTATTCATATTTGTGTCCTGACTACTATCCACATGGCCTCGTCTCAGCAACTGCCGCTGTTGCTTACGAAGCTGCGCTGTACAGATGGCATGCAGCCTCTCCACAGTGGCTTGAGACTTGCGTTTTATTGGCCTTTCCGGTTGCAAGCCAGTGATGTCCGAGGTGGAGAAGTCTCCGTCCTCTAGGGCTACCAATGCCTCCCGCTTGCTCCTGCTCTTGCTACTGTTGCTGGTGCTGCCATTAAAGCTCTGCCCTCTGTCATGATGAGAAGGGCAAGAGACACCATTGCCGTTCCCGCTGCTGCCATTGTCGCTGTTGCTGCGGCTGCTGACACGACGATGATACGCATGGTCTTTACTTTTGTCTAATTCCTCAACGCAACGTTTATTGTCATGTGTTGTGAGCCACTGCGGTCGCTGGGCCACTTCACTTGGTGCACCGCCACCACCACCATTGTCGTCATCATCATCGGGGCTGCAATCATTGGAAGAGTCACGATGAGCCTTGTGCTTTCGTGAAGGAAACGTATGAAAATGCTCCACTTTGGGGTTGCTACTCCTCCTCTTTTCTTTCTTACGCATCACTAGATCCAAACTTGGGGCAACATCAACATCATCGTCGGATCTGCCCTCACCCCCAGCAACAGGGTAGTGACCAGTAACAAAGCCCAGAACACGGGGCTGCTTCTCCTGAGAAAGAGGAGGAGCAGCACAAGTAGCTGATCCTGTAGATAGAGTCGTTTGCACTGGCACAACACACGCGAGGTCGCTATCACAGGCTGGCTGACTAGAAGAGAAAGCCGTCTTTGGTGGGGCCGATACGCCCTGACTGCTCTTATGCGACATAGTAAGAAGACTAGGAAGCTCACGTGGGGACGGTATCGTCTGTCCCTCTTCATTTTCCTTGAGAGACACCTCTATACAAGCACCTGGCTGAGCACCGGAATCCTTCTGAAACACGGTTCTGCCCTCCTCGAACTCCTTTTCAAGAGTACGCAACGTTTCCTTTGGAGATACCTGAAATAATTCATCTGCGTCCGCTTGACTGCCATCGCCGCTATTGCTATGCGTGAGCACATCATGTGCTGCCTCCTCTTCGCATGCCTTCGCTAGAGACATCTCTGCTACAGGCGATACTGGCAACAGCGTCGTCGCATCCTCTCCTATCAGCACTATCGCGTCACCTTCTTGGGGAAGATGCATAAGTGGGGACTGACTCTCAACCATAGAAGCGGCATTTTCCATAAAAATAGAAATCCACTGTTCCAGCTCTGTGCGTGTGAGATCAATCCGCTGCAATTCCTCCTCGTAGACAAGAAGTCCCGCGTGCTCATTCACCAAGAACAATTGTGCGTCCAGTCGTATCCCGGCTCTCTGCGCGCACTCGTTGAAAAGAATCTCACGTAGCGCCTTCATTGCCTCCCAGTCAGTGAGCTCTTCTTGCAATAGCGTCATGCGCTCAGCGCGCTCCCTATCTCTGAGCGCCAGCGCGGTAAAAAGATGGTGAGCGACAAGAACGGAAAAATGCCCGTAGAGCTCCTCCACCGCTATAGCGTGACGTGAGACAAGTTCCTTGCCGCTGAGCACAATTGGCTGCAGTACCTGGGAGTACAAGTGAAGCATCATGGCTGCGTTCGCCGTGGTCTGTGATGCTTGCAACGCATATGCTGCGGCAATACTGTGCACGCCAGCACTATACATCGCCGAACGCTCCTCCTCTTCATTTTTGCTGACCCGCTGGCGTACCTGAGTTTCTAATGCCAGTAGGGCACTTCTACGCACTGCCAGTGCAGCATCCCGCGTGCCTACAACTGCAGCAGTCCCAAGGCGAGAGGTCGTTTCCTCCCCTTCAGCGCCAACCTCCTCATCGCTGTCGCTGTCAAGGTGGCTGATCATCCAGGCAGCGCTTTTATTGGAGGTCGGAGAGTAGGACCAATTCACGGCTTGCGCCACTGCATTGGCATTTTCAGCGCGTGATGAATCTGCACTAGTAACCGCAGAGGTTCCTATGTAAGAGCCAACGTCTTCGCTTTTTGCCTCGTTCTCATACAACGTGAGGTCACAAGGCTCAAGATCATGTAGAAGTGCCGCGTTGGGCTTTGAATTGTCTTGACTCCTTCTATTACAACTATCTTCGCAAGGCACATTGTCTCTGTCTTCTACCTCTATTCGAGCCCGTGTTGTGAAGTACATGTCCTTCAATGGTTTCATCTGTCCTTTGTGTGTATCTGCGTCGTGTGTAGACAGCAATGATGAAGGCAATGTGGCTTGCACTGCGGCGTCGACTTTATATGTGCGTCCACTCCGATGAGCGTAGGATGATGAAGACGTCGTCGTAGCAGTTTCCTTCACTGCATCGCATTCAGCACAAGTGTGGAGTGCAGGCACAGCGGTTACCTCATGCTCCTTGCGCCGGCCACTGTCAATACTTCTGGAAGTTAACAAGTGTGCCACGTCCATGTCCCTATCCGACAGCACGGGTAAGGTGGATGGAGAAGAAGACGAAGCGATTAAGTGGCCCAGATAGATATCTTTAAGGAGCTTGCTAGCGTGACGGTCGCTACTAGCGCGCAGCCGATGAGCAACCTCCGCGATGAGTAGCATGTTGAGCTCACCCACATTGCATGGAAGAGGAGATACATCCATGTTTCGAAGGAGTGATGGCCCTTGGTCTTCCTTTTCACCTCGCAGTTGAAAAGAGTCCAGCTGTTGTGCAGGCAACTGAAGATGATGATGATGATGATGTAGTGGTTGGAGACTGTGATCGTTCTTGTCCCGCTGATACTGTGGTGCTTGGGAAGCGGCGGCGCGTACAGTGGGGGCCTCGACAAGATGTCCTGGTAGTTCCGAATGAACTGTCAGGTCGACGTTGCACACACCGCAGCGGGGGCCGTGGCCGTTTCCCTGCCAACGCGCTTGTTCTCTAGGTTCGTTTCCGTTCTCTGTATCTCTGTTAGTGTTGGTAGAGACACTGTTGATAGCTGTTGAGGTGGTTGGAGGTTGAGAGGAGCGAAAGTTCTGCAGATGAGTGGCGTTGTACTGAGGAAACCCAGGCGTCCTCTCTCGCAATAACGCAAGCAGTTCCGCAAGTGGCAGCCCTGCGTACCTCTCGATCTCCTCACGTGGTGTCACGCCTGCCACCTTTGAAGCATGAGGTTCGCCTTTAGGTGACTCTTGGCTGGCGCTGTGGGCATGTGCTGCAGCGGTCGGTTTGCTCGTTCCTCGTTGATTCTGGCGATCTTCGTCACGACGCTCTCCAGAAGAGGAGCTGTTGCTGCTGCTGCTGGTGCTGCTAGTAGTAGTGGTGGTGGTGCAATCATGCTTGAATGACATGCCACTGCCGTCTTTCTTGGAGTTTAGTGGCGCCTCACCATTGCCTCGGCGATAGACACTGCAGTAGCGCAAGTCCCCAACATCGCTTCGCTCACTTTGCCGACGGATCATCTCTCCTCGAATGAATTCATCAATCAGATGGCGATCTGTATCAAAAAACGCTTCATCGTCTTGCGAGCCTTTCTCCACTGAATCCTGAGAGTGCCAGTCGTAGATGTGGCGTGGCCGCTCTATAAAAATCTCTTCATTCGATGATGCACAGCATCTTTTTTTCTTGTGGACATCAGCACAAAGGGCTACTGTCGCTCTGAGAGGTGCCTCCGCATCATCCTTCTGAAACTGTTGCTGAGACATCACACTCCGCTGTACGCGACGCCAGCGCCTCCGTACACTCCCACCTGGTGTTGTTGGCGGTCGGGCAATCGCGGGGTCCATCATGATGCTTGCAGTAGCAATGCCAGGTCTTTGTAGTTGGCGGTGTGGAGCTTCCCCCACCTGATGCTGCTGATCGTGTTGGTAGTACTCAGGAAATCCAATAATATTGCGAACAGAAGGTAGCGCAGCGGCAGCGCTGACAATATAGCGAGGAAGATAGCCTGCTTGAGGGAATGATGCAACATCACGCGCTGTGGTGGCAAGAGCGGAGGCAGGACGCCTAGGAACGCGAGGCCGCGTATCGCCATCCCTCACGGAAGAAGCGGAGTTGGTACTTGTGTCAAACTCAGGACGCTCATACAATCTTCTAATCTCCTGCTCTATCGAAGAAAAAAGCGCATCTTGCGCGTCATAAAAAAATAGCGGAGCATGCGCATCTACGCGTGAACCCAATGATGATCTGGGGCATGAAGGTTCTTTGCATGTCCTGCGTACCGTACTTCCGCTACCGTCGAGAGAAGGTCGATTGAAAGTACGCCGCGGTACATGCGTTTGTCGCACCTGAGCGATTGATGAGGGTGCTACTGATGAAGGCAAGTATGTCTTCGCACGCGCCTTAAAGGGGGTACGTGGTGCACCATGAGTTGACACGATTGTCCCTCTCATTACAATTCCTCCTCGCCACTCCTCTTCTATCAAGGAAAAGCGTAGCTATACGGAATACAAAAAAAAAAAGCAAAAAGATATAATAATAATAATAGTAACAATGCAGAAAACCACCCAAATGAAAAGCTAAAAAAATAAAGAGAAAAAGAACTAATTGATATACAGCAATTTGTGAATGAGAATGAAGCACGCGTGTGTATTTAATTGAGTTATATAGGGAGAAAAAAAATAGAAAATGTATGTACGCAACTACTGTATGCCTTTACCTCTCACCTACATCACACTACGGTGTAACTCTTTCTTTCTACCAAAAAAAAAGCAAATGGGAACAAAAACCAAAGGGATAGCAAAAAAAAAAAATGCACAAGAAAAAGAAATGAAGAGTGCATCAATCGCCACCAGATCAAGCAGATGCCTGCACGCAGAAGTGAAGATACAGTAGCATTCACATAACAAATAAAAAGAAAAAAATGAAAAAGCGTTTCATTCATGTAGATCCTCCCCTCCCCCTTCTCTCGTATATTTGACATATATATCTTTGCATTTTTACTTTTTGGTCGATTGTATACATACAATTGAAGAGGAAGAAAGATGCATGAATAGAAAAGAAGGAGACAATAAAAAACGTCATTCCCATCCTTCTTTACATTTTCTTCATTCGCAATTCGGCAACATACACACACACAAACACATGTAGAGCACCTCCATATAACCATTGCGCACAATCCTGTTTCATTCTATTTCTTTTTTCCTACCTTTCACTCTCTCTTTTTCCCTCTCTCTCTCTCTATGTATACTAAAGAAAAGTTGAAATGATATCGTACAGAGGCACTGCAATAATAAAGGCAATAGAGAAAAAAAAGGCAAGCACATTTATCTACAGAACCACCTCATCCATCCATCACTGGAGAATCTGAGAGTGTATTTTGCAACTCTTCTGCCTGATTTCACATAGACGCAACGAAACTCAAATACCAACAAATATTGTGCATTTTTTTTTCCTTTATTATTTCTATTCGGTACTCTTGCTAAGACGCTGAAAGATCAGCTGTTGTTGCTGCTCCACCTTCTTGAGAGAGTCGTATTCCGCAATGTAACGATCCAGCTCCATCTGCTTTTCTCGCAGCCGCACCTGAGCTTCCTGCATCGCACGGAACCTCTCCTCGGCTTCACTCTCCACAATGTTACGAGAGCCGATTGCCTTTAGCTTCTCTGACTCAATGGCCTCACCAAGGCGCTCGACAATGGTCATGGTTTGTTTCACCATGTTCTGAAATTCATCCATCTTCTCTACATAACGACGCTCCACCTCAATCGTCTTGGTGAGGTTGTCATACTTCTCGGGGTTGTACATACGGATGGCGCCGTTGGCGTCAAACATAATAAGCTGATCTTCATCCATGATTGCAAATAGTAAACTAGATTTTAGCGTGCGTGTGTACTTTTTTTTTTTTTTTTACAAAAGTATGTACCTGTGCTTTTTCTAAACAAACTGTGCAACTGGTACCTAAAACATTATAAAAGATTTTTTTTTTAAAAAAAAGACGTTGTCAAAAAGAAAAATAGTTAGCAATTCGATATGGCAACAACAACAACGACGACGAAAAAAAAGAAAACATTCTCTCTATATATCTTCCAGTGGCATTTAATGAGTTAATATATATATATATATATATATATATATATACGCGGTATGGATAGTTTTTTTTCTAGATATTGAGCAACACACACAGACTTGCAAGTTGCAAGAGATGTAACCCATATACGTCTANTACGTCTACACAACAACAACATCATCATCAAATATAGTGAGACAATCTATGACGAAATACAGCAGTCCACAAGTTTCTCCAGTGTAGAGATGGGCATGAGCAGGTGCAGATTGAGGCGCAGAAGAGCAGCAGTGCGCTTGCGCGGAGCGGCGTCACGACGCAGTTGTGCAGCGTGCGCAAGGAGCTCAGTTTGAATCCTAGTAGTATCTCCTCCTAAATCAAAATAATGTATCGCCTCAGCAATCCAGCGAGAAAGTCCTGGCAGATCAAGCGTCACTCCCCCAGTCGCGTCTGAGCCATTGTCACTACTGTTATTGTTGCCAGCCAGCGCGGTAAAGTCACACGGAAATGCGGGTGAGCCCTTGGGATATGCCGCAATAGACCGCACAACTTCGGCGAAAGGTGCTTGACGAACAATCAGTTCATGCAGAGGATGAAGAGAAGAACGCGCTCCACCAGCGCCAGCCTGAGAGGTACCGGTAGACTCCGCGTCTTGTTCCTTTGGCCGAGAGAATATGTACTTGTAGCGCCGCTCCAGTGTCTGGGCAACCGCACAGCCAAAGTCCACAGAAAGTTGCATCTCACTGTGTGCTGGTGCGTCAGAGAGCAGCAGCACGCGCTGCGATACCTGTAGCAACTTGATGTTATCTAGCACAGTGAGCGCCTCCAGCACGCTGGTACCAGGATGACTAAATAAACGACGGAGCCAGTCCATCACACGGCACTCACTCGCACTGCAGCGGAGAGAGGCAGTACCACCACCACTAACAGATTGCAACGGCGCCTCTCCACCTCCACCAAGTGGGCGGTCCGCTGCCCCGTCTACCTCTCCTTCTAGTTCTTTGCGCTGCAAATCTTGATTCTTGAGCACACGAATCGTCAGCCCATTGTCCGTAAACATGCCGGGTCCGCTTGTAGCAAGAGAAGCCCCAAGTGCAGAGCCAATGGCGTTGTTGTAGATAGTGAGCGGGTAATAATTAGCGCCGCGTACCTCAATCCTCTCAATGGTATCCGCTGGTGGGTACAAGCACGGTGTGCGGAGTCTCACCTCCTGACCCTCCATTCCTCGTGGTACAGGGGTCCACGCAGCGTTCTTGGCGCCGAATCCGTCCACCCCTCCGCCTTGCTGGGGGCATACACGACCACGACGAAGAATGATACGTATAGGAATTGACACTGGACGATTGCTGACTGCGTCAACAGTCTCAATTACACGTGGTACGACCGCGAGGCCATACAAGTGCCGCAGTGCCTGCAGATGCTGAACGTTGTCTTGGGGACTGCGTGGCCACACTGGGTACAGGGCAATAAGAAGGGCAGCAATACTCGGCGTAGAGTTGCTCAGTGTCAGACGACCTCCTCCAAGAAAAAGCATACCCACACTCATCGACACTGCCATCTGTAAACCATAGGAAACATTGCCTGTGCGCTTGTGCAAACGCTGCAAAATTGCAAACACCTTAAGGTCGCCGGTACCAGCCATCACAAGACTGATGGCACTCACACACGCACATATGCACGCTTCGTACGCGCTAGTAGATCGCTGAAGCGCTGGTACCGTCACTCCTGTTGTGCCAATGTGGCCCTTCATGAATCCCTTCAGCTCAGAAAGAATCACCGCTCGCGCGTCCGCGTCCATGGACCCTGCGAAGCGCATGCCCAGCGCATAAACAGCACCCGCTACGCAGTGACCGTAATCCATCATCAAATAATGTACCTGCTGCTGCGCCAGTCCGAGCATGCAAGCACGACCGCTATTTGCCAACTCCTGCAGGCACGTAGGCACCTGGCTATGCACCCACGTCTGAGTAGCTTCAATAGATGGCCAACACACGAGAGCTGACATTGCAGTGCGCAGTAGACAAAGCGTTGGGGACACCCCTTGCAGAGCTGCGTTCTGACGCGGTGGAGCCAAGCGCTTAGCCACACGCTCGTTGCTAGTCTTCAGGTACATCATACCTAGTGCCACCACCGCGGCGGGGCCAGAGATGGCCGCGTTGTACTTGTCGCCTTCATACACAAGGATGCACGCGGAGCGGTTGGTTTCCTGAGCACTCTGCATGAGAAGTGAGCGGGTAAGGAAGTGCCCAGCATCACGGCCGAGTTCATTGTATGTGTCAAGACCCTCGCAGGTGGACGGCGCCGGCTCGCGCTGCGCTCCCTCTAAAAAAGAAAAGAGCCTGCGCTCCACATTGTGAATCCCGTGGCTGGCGCCAAGTCCAAGCAGCATAAGACCGAGACCAAAGCCAGCCCCCAGCGCGTATCCCTCTCGGTAAAGGCAGTGCTCATCCGAAGGCAGTCGCGATATCTCCACAAGAAGCATTTCCACGAGAAACGTGTTAGTCGGCAGCTGCTGGCAGAGTAAGCCAATAGACACGAGAGCGGAGGTCTGGACGTCCATGGACACCTCAATATCCTCCGCACTCGGGGTAAGAGACTGAACGTGCATAGAAAGGCAGCGGAAGACGAGGTCGTTGTTAGTGCCACGGAAGCTGCAGCTGAGGCCCAGCATGACTGCCATTGCTGTCACTTCACGCCACGCGAACTGCGCCTGTGATGAAGCAAGAAGTGAATAAATGTCGGTGAGCTGGAGCACACAAAGGTGACCGAGAATACCAGTGGCAAGGAGTAAACCCGCGCGAGACGCCGGACATGGCACATTGCGGGTCTGGTACACCACCCAGTGCCGAGTAATGGTGGGAGTATGAGATGCATCACCTCCTGCTGCAATCCCGGCGGCTGATGCTGCGGCGGAAGCCCCTGAAGAATCAGTGTCGCCACCACCGCCCTCCGCACGCGGCAAGCTCGCTCCTCTCAATTGGCTGGCAAGTGTCAAAAAGCGTAATCCAGCGGCACAGCCATTGTGAAACAGAGGCCATAGAACACTCATCGGCGAAAAGGCATCGCTATTGTTGCTAACGCTAATGCCTTCAGTCGTGTGTCCATCAAGGCACAGTGGTGGAATGGGAACGCTGTCGCGAATCTTAAAGTTCTGAGTGCACATGGTAAGCATGCCACGTCCAATGGGTAGCGCGCACGCGCGCTTTGCTAGGGACTGCAGAGACTGCTGAAGAGAATCCGCCCCGTCTCCCTGACCAGGTAGAAGGATAGGTGCAGCAGTATTGAGAAGCGCCTGTACACGATCTACACGAGAGTCAGTCCATGTTTTATTAAAATCTGGCCGCATGTTGACACCATCGTCGTCGGACAGTGTTGCGCGGTACCGGCGGCCAATGGCACGTGTTTCGGAAAGCCTCAACACATCACTACCAGGGTTGGAGAGTTTTGCCAGCAGCTCCACGCTCTTAATGTGATCAAGACGACCGACGACGGCATACAGCTCTTCTGACCATGACGACTTTGGCGCGTCACGACCCTTCATGATGGCGTTGATAAGAGGGTACGCGACACCAATGCTAAGTTCCTTGCACACAAAGCTGGACGATATGTTGTGCCTTAGTAAGCCTGTGCACACCGCCTCCCACCACGGCTGCTCCTGAGACTGATGCAGTCCAACACCACCGCCGATGGCATCCCAGCCCTTCCCTTCATTTCCCAAGCCAAAGCACTCTCTGTATAGACAATAGATGCGATTTGCCATTACTATAGGGTGGTGTGCGGAAAGTCCCTTCAGCATTGGCCAGCACCCCTCCACCGCGTTGGCGCTACCAGCGGCCACTTTCAATAGAATGTGCCGCAAAGACGTGTGTAGGAGAGGTGGCACTCCAGAAATCAAGGCGTGTAAAGCCGTGCGCACCGACGCTGCGGAAAGACCCGCACGGTAATCAATAACCTTCAGCAGCACAGGCGCTGAGGTCTCATCGTGGCTATCGCCCTTTTCATGGGTATGCTCCTCATTGTTAAAATCAAATCTGCTCACCACTTCTGTTTCCCCTGATTGTGTGAACTTCAAGGGGGTGTCTCTAGCGGCACCGGGGCATTCTCGGTGCCTGCTGGGTTGCGCGAGTGGAGAAGTGGAAACAGCATAAACACTGATATAGCGGGCCCATCCAAGCAGCGCGCTCAGCTTCGCATTGATTTCTGAGAGAGGCTCAAGAAAGGGCCACAGCTTTTCCTGTAGCTTACAGCTCTCGCATAACAAATGTAAGCTGATGAGCGATAAGGCACACACGTCGCTAGGCCACACAATCACTAGAGGCAACGTCACGTCTTCAGGCTTCATCGCGGAAGTCGTCTCAATCGTGGTGGTGATAGTATCTGTCATTGGAGCAAAGTCCGGCGTGCAAAGAGAGTCTACGGCAACCGCAGAAAGAGAATATGGATCACTCAGCAATGCAAACAGCCGTTGACTAACATGCAGTCTCAGTCGTGCGCAAGACGCAGAAGGAGAAGATGAAGAAGCGGGTTTCATTTCGTCTTCAGCGGCGATGCTGGCGCGTACAATATCGACGATGAGAGACTGGCAACTTGCTGAGCAGTTCCACGGCTGCGCTTTCTTCGCTGCACGCCAAGCATCCGCCACAAGCGCGTACTCCAGTTCAGCCACACGCTCGGGGCCAATGGCGGCCTCCAACGTCTCCAGCATTACACACACAAGAGGGTCCTCTGTAGCACCATCTAAGCACGGGAAGCCCACGGGCAGCTCGTACATGCATTCGTAACGACGCCTGCGTGGGCTTGCAGCTGCTCCTGGCTGTCCCCGCGCACTCGGAGGCGGCGAAGACGCGCTCTGTGAGTAGCAGAACACCACATACGCACCGTCCTGATAAGCAATGTCGTCAATACGAGGACGAGCATATGTATCTGTCACGGCGTTTATGTGCGGTGAAGTAGCAGGTCCGACATGTAAGATAGTGTCTTCTTGAAACGAATTGATCTGCTGAGGGTGAGATGTCTCATTCCGTGAAATATGTTCATGTTGCTCCTGTCGCTGTTGCTGCTGCTGCTGCTGAGAAGGCCTCAAAAAGCATGGCGCGAGAGTTCCATCGCTTCCATCTAATGACGCCTTGGCGATGTAGCAGTCCGCCGCACTGCGAGTGCTCCCGTATTCTCCTCCCTCCGTCGTGACGCTCGCGTGCAGCAGCCGTAGTGGATTGTACAGTGTCACTTCGTTGTCGTGGGGCCAGTTACACACGAGCACAGGTTGCGGGGTCGAGGTACTTGGACGCAGACATGGTAGTACAAGTGGATGTCCTGCGTTTGGCAATGCCGCAAGAAGCTCCATGTCACCCATGCCAGTGTCCAAGTCAGGAGTGCGAATCAAATAGACGATTGAGGTGTTTGCGTCGCTAAGAAACAGCACTTGTGTGCTTAGTGAAGAATGCTCCGACACCGTTACCGACAGAGCGGAATTGCTGGACGATAGTCGCGGCAGCTGTACGCGCTGTGGAAGCCAGGTCCACGTGAGGATATCTAAATGATAGTGTGGCGCAGTGAGCGCGAGACCAAGTTGCGTATCACCAGTCCGGGCAACCGCCACGTTCGTAGCTCTACAGGCTCGAAATTGCCCAATGACCACAGCATCAAGCACAACGTTATTGCTAGTCACAGACGCTGGGGGTAGCGGACTGGTCGAGCGGGTGCCGCCACCTCCACCGCCATTATTTTGGCTACCAATAAAGCGTCTAGAGTCTGGTAGCCATGAGCTAAATGGCTCGCCAGTTGGTATCATCGTTTCTGCTCCGGGTTGCGTGGGGGAAGGCAGTGGTGGCGAAACTTGAACATAGACTGGCTTGATGGTTAGCGGAGATGCCATCCACCACATATCCGCAGCAGGATAATAGGTAGCTCCATCGATTGCAACAGGTGTAGAGTATCCCCATCGCGACGTTTGTCTCCGCCCCTGTACGAAAACTCCGCTAGTGCCTGGAACGACACTAGTGGGACTAACATTATGAAGCACAAACTGAGAAGAAGTACCATCCTTCACAGAATACGCGGTACAGAGTGTACTGGGTTGTGACACCGTATAACGGCCAAAGCGGTCCTTGAGTTCTTCACGATGAAATACACACAAGTATTCTGTTGCGACATCCATACCAGTAGTTAGGCAAGGTCTCTTCATCAAGCGCTCGACTTCGTCTGATACGCAGTTGCTATGATGACTGCTCAGTCCTGCTAGAGAGGAAGGGTGGCCATTCACATTTACCTCACTAAGAATACTAAACTGCCGCATCACCTCCGCAGGCTGAGGCATCTTCCCGCTGCCGCCGTTATTCTTCACCGCGCCGGCTGGAGCAAAATGAGCCAAGAAGGCCCAGAGTACATCGCGGTGAGTGGTGGCATAACACTGGGTCCCGTGATGCTTCAGAGTAACGTCACGTGTGCCGTCAGAGCGGGACTGGCTAACCCCAATAGTGTACGCGCTAGGAGGCATCTATAGCCGTTGCCAAGAGAAAAAAAAGAAAGGAAAAAATTGGAATGAGATCTCTCAGCTGTCCTTGATAACAGAGTGTAGCTCAATGGTAATCTACAGAATGTCCCACCACAACAAAAAGGAAGGAGGTCTTGCTCAAAAACAAATTAAAAATATATAGTGATGAAAAAAAAACTGTGTGTATGTGTTAGCGCAAGTGTGAGATCTATAAATATCTAGTTTCTTTTTTAAAAAATATGGAGTAAGTTATTTTAAAAGTGGGAAAAGAAAATAAGAAAATATTTGTATTGAACCAATTCATCAATCTACGTGTTGCAATTCGTATACACATCAGGATGATACTCCCCTTTTCTTTTTAAAAAGCTTTTGAGTTTCCAAAATCGCGGACGCGAATTTATTTAATATAGCAACCAATAGTAGAATCAAAACAAAAAGTAATTGTCTGATCTGGGAAGATGCCAATAGCACTAAAAGTCATAGAAACGCTTCTTTATTAAGGTCATAGACAACTAAAACTATGATGTTAGTAAGATCCTACTAAACACTATTTCTCACATGATTAGAACATATCTTCATAGGGAAGGTGTTAACCTCCCTTACGGAACCGCTGTTGCTCCTCAGCGTGAGCAAGAAGCAACACTAATGAATCTGATACGACAAGCTGATCCACGTTCACGTACCACTCCCCTAAAAACAAGTCCGTGCGCGTGTTATCAAAGAAAAATGAACGGTGGGGCGTCCCACATTCGTAACTCTGGCGCAGTGGTGCGCATACACTCCAATGAAACGGCACCCAAAACGCATCCTCATACATGGAAAGCTGATGATCCAACACCGTAGAGGCATCCAACCAAACATGATCAGCAGAAATAAAAGGGCGTAATGTCCCCGCATGAGAAGGAGGTGAAATCAATTGAACCATGTAATCTTCCGTTACTCCCGGCAGCTTCCGCGATGCATCCACTATCCTCTCTCTGTCTGTGCAACGTTGTCGGCAGTCGATCGAACGACCAAGCTGCAACTGCGCATTTATGCAAGGGAGAGACGGAAGGAGCCACGAAAACCCTGGACTTCGAGGCATGCATTGTTCCCAGCTGCCGCCCCAGTGCACCCATTGAGGTGGATGCTCAAAGTCACATGAGCCGCCACTGCAAGTGTCGTGAGACATAACAGAGCAACTATTCATAGGATCGGAGGAAAATGGGCAATGCATAAGAAAGAAAAACAAGTCTGTCTCTTCCACAAACGCAGCATTCAGCAGTGGCACCACGTCGTCCTCCTCCTTCGTGCGTTCTACGTCGTTGAGATGTGACTTAGAAGAAGATAAGGAAGAACCCAGTGGAACATGAAAGTAGCGTGTGCCTCTCGCTGCACGATTCCGTCTTACTCGTGCATCATCACATAATAAAAAATCGGCAGGAAGCCACACGGTGCTGTCGTAGCGGCAGCGCATGGTGAGATGAAGCTGCTGCATGGCCTTGCACCCTATCCACAGAGGAGAGACAAAACCTCTACGTGCCCGCTCTTCGCGTAGTATCTGTACCGCTGGGGGGAAGAAGGTCTTTCCGGTAATTAAATCTCGTGGCAGCAGCTGCCTCGCTAATTTCTCAAGCATTACACAATCGAGAAAATGGGAATTAGTCACTCTTGTATGTGTGTTTATGTGTCAATGTGTGGGCAATGCGTGTATATTTATATACATGTAGTCTATCTAGTAATGGCGAACAGGTGAGAGAGAGAGAGAGAGAGGCAGAAGAAAAGATGTGCGATGTGCGTATCTCCATTTCTGGACATGCATACAATGCGTTTCAAAGAGAGCAAACAATAACAAAGCAGAGAATTCTTTCAAAGACTAAACATTAATATTGTTGCAAATATCCTCATAAATGCAGCACCGTATGTAATGGATGCTTCTGTTTCTGTCATTTACTTTTGTTTGCTTGTTTTTGTTTTTCACACACTCCTCTTTATTCTTTTTTTTTTTAAAAAAAAAGAAACAATATACACCGTTACTTTATCGATTCCTCTTCTTACTCGGCGTATCACACGGTCTTCAAGCACAGATTTAAGTTCTGAGACTCATGTTCGGTCGCCTTTCCTTCTGTACTTTTAAAACTAGGCCAAAATTTCCAGCATCTTACCACTTAGGAACTCTTGCCTGCTTCTTTGCGCGCGGCGACAAGCTCAAAAATAGTAGGCACCATAGGGAAATCAGGATCAGCGGTTTCACTAGGCAAGAAGCCCTCTCCTTCTGTGACAAGAAGAGAGATGAGAGCATCTCCATGGAGGGCGGGAATAAGCGCCGCATCACCCTGCGGCACACCTAGAGGAAGACGATGAGTCGGATGCGCCAGCAGATGGGCTTCAAGCGAGCCCTTCTCTTTGATATCTGTCGCGCATTCGGAGGAAGAAGAGGCGCCGGTGCTGCTACCTGCCGGACACTCACCCCTCGCAACACACCTTCGGACCTCATTGACAAGACGGATCAGGTCATACTCCTCTGTGACATCCTTTCGCGCACGCGTCGTACTAGCAAGATCAAAGGCGTGCGCCTCGGTCATATGCCGGATACAATCATCAAAGGTGTCATCGCAGAAGAGACACACACAAGGCTCCGTCCAGCCCTCGTCAGCGTCCCCGGCGCACCAGTCGTCGTCCCCATCCTCTTCGTCCGTCCTTGCCTTCAAAGCGCCACTCTGAGCAGCAACAGCGCAGTCGTTCAAGCTGTCATCGCCGTCGTCGTCATCCACTACGACGCAGAATTGTGTGAGAGTAGAAATGGTCTCTCCGTTCCACTGGTTGTGTGCTTCCCCGTCCCTATTTGCTTTCACGTGAGTCTCCAAACCAATCAGACCGGCAGGAATGCATTCCTCCTCGCACACGGGGCAGTGCCAAGCTTCAGCGGTACCTCCGTTTGGGTGCAGCCGAAAAGAAAGCTCACCAAGAAAGCCATCCAAGTCGGCCACATCATCAAAATGCGTGCAGTAAATACCGTGGGTCGTAATTAAATGATCCATGACAGCATCCTGGCCACGAAGAAGTTGTTTGCAGAGAATACAAGAGAAGTCCTGCATCTCACGCTGCTGGTGGCGACGCAGAATCTGCTCGCACGACTTCGCAAGCTCAGTGTTGGCACTAGATGACATAAATGTATATATATAGAAAAAAAACAAAAAAAAGTTAGAGCAAAAAAAGAAAAAAGTTAAAATGGTATATCGGCACTAAGATGTTTCGCAACAGACACTAGTTAAAAAAAAAAAAAAAGTTAAAAAATGGATTTAAAAAAAAAAGTGCAACAGTAGAACAGAAAAAGAGGTCAAGAAAGAAACCATACATAGTTTGCATCCGATCATGTTATTCATCACAAAAAAAAAAAGCAGACATAGTAATAATTATGAGTTTTTTTTTTTACTTGCTGTTCAGTGTATACCATATTAAAAGCAATAAATTCTCGACAGCGAAAGAGAGAGAGAGAGAGAAGAAGATAAAAAAAGAAAGATCTAGTTTCTACAAATTAAGTTGTTCGTGTTGACACAACTGCAGCACCATCATTCAATGCTAACTCAAGAAAAAAAAGAAGAAGAAGCAAAAGATAGTTTGAATAAAGGAGGGGTGTTGTACTCAGAAACACGCATTGTCCGCGCGCGGCATTGACAAGGAGGTACTAAGACTGCGAGCCAACGCCTCCTGATCGCGTTTCAGGCTTACCCGCAGCTCATCCAACGACATATGCATGCGCTCCTCAAATTTCTCTCGCTCATCCCGCAAGATACTACCAGTGTGGCCAGCGTCCAAAGACGCGCCTGCACGTCTCGGCTGAGAGGCGCTGTTGCGAAACAACACTTCTCTACCGCGTTCATGAGACCCTTTAGCAGCGCCACTATACCTGCTGCTGTCGCGGACGCCTATCATGTCCTTCGATGTGCCTCGAACAGTTGGCGTACCACCAGAATAGTATCCTTGTCTTGGGAGAGGAGACGGCATCTCATCACTCGCAGTGCTACGACTACGCGAAACTCCTCTGGAATTGCCATCCTTGCCATAAGAGCCCAGTGCCTCCCTCTCAAGTTCGCGTGTGTCGCCTGTTACGTAGATCAAATGCTGCGCTGATTCTGCACTCCGTGTGCTTCCACGTCTAACAGCACGACTGTCTTCTGCCGCAAGCCTCTTGCTGCTGCGTCTACTATGAGGTGGGCTGCTATTGAACAATGACTGCCGCGCCGACTCTGCACCTATATAAGCGGTGCTGACTAGCTCCATAGGTCTAACAGGTTCTTTCACAGGTATATATGGCTTTGCCTCCTTCTCTATAGCGTATTGCTGTACATCCAAAGGTTTGTGCATAGGTGCTGTGTCCACCTTGCACGCTGTAGAAATATAGGCTCCCAAGTTTCTCCTTCCAACGTCTTCAGGTGCATACTCGTGGTGCCTACTGACGTTAGTTGCACCAGTATGCGGGCTGCTTTGCCCACCACGGCTCTGAAGATCATAGGTTGCTGGACAGCTGGCTCGAGGAGAGCGGCTGCCTCCTCTCCGAGCAGCGTCTTCCGCGTTGTTGAGAGGGACGTAGCTAACCAAATACGGCGCGGCATCGACAGGCTCTGGGATCTCGGCTGGCACGTCACTCACGTCCGGTTGAAATAAATAGACTTGACAGTCGTGCACGAGCTGCTTAGAGTGATCTAGAAGGTCCCACATGCCAGTCCCATCGTTGTATACCACAGCCGCGTTGCAGCAGAAGGTGCGGCCTCCGCTCACATGGAGTGGCTCACCATCATGCACAGCCGGAGCATAGGATGCATGCTTGTAGCTATAGTACGTGAAGGCCGCGGTTGCCTGCGCTAGCAGGGTTGACAGCGCAGGGGCACTGGAGCCGAAAATAAAACGTAAATTGACCTTTTGGGGGCCGCAATCGGCGGCAACGCTGACAGAGTATTGCATGTACCACAAGAAAAGGGGAAAACGGTAGAAAAAAAAAGCAAAATATGAGTCAATGTATTAGCTAACAGACACACACACGAAAAAAAAAAGTACGTTACCAATAAAATAAAAATGATTGAGCTATAGAAAATAAAAGGCAAGTATGCTATACCTCACTAAATATATATGGTGTTGAAGATTCTTTTGCAGTTGGGTTCTCAATATTACAGGAAAAAAGAAAGAAACCTAAAGAGCTGGAAGAAAAAAAAAATGGAACGAGCAAAAAAAAAGTTTTAATGCCAGATTCAGAAGGAAAAGTATGTCTTTCACATTGCTATACCTCCAATGTATAGCAAATAGAAGGGAGGATCGACACTTCGTACTATTGATTATTTTTTCTATTTCGATAGTAGTAAAGCAACAGTACAAGACACATATACAGAGAAAATATAATAAAACATAAAGTTGACTCCAAAAATAAAATCCGCTTGCCCTCGCTTTCGTTCCTTCCATTTCCTAACCTTAGTTTGTGTTTAGAAACAAAGAAAAAAGAGGAAAATAGAGGCAATATACATGCAAGCAAGAACCTTCCTCCCTGCTAATCTTGTGCATTGTCGCCAAGCGCGTCGCTGTTGAGCACAAGCTCTGGCCGTAGCACGGATTGAACCCTCAGCATGATACTACGTATGGTCGCAATATCCCCACCCACGCTATCCTTTGACCCTTGAGCCATAATGCCCGCTACGATCTGCCGCTGCGAGTCCATCTCGCTAACTTGTGCTGCGAGCACACTTACCAGCAGGTGGTCTTGCTCAAGTTCCTGTTCCTGGCGTGCAGTGAGCGCGCCATCCTGCCCACGCTTCGATGGGGAGGACCGGATAGCGCTCAGTAACAACTTCCGTAAACTATTTCGATTGGTTTCTTCTGCTTGCTGCTGTTTTGCAAGACGCTCTAGCTTCCGCTGGTGAGCACGCAAGAAGGTAATGTCATCACGGGCTGCTTCCACAGCCGCTTGCTCCTCCTTGTAAGCAATCTGGTAAGTTGCCAGCTCCAGCTCATGCTCCTCACGACGTGCCTTGAGCTGTGCCGCCGCACTCTGAGCGTCTTCCTTAGCAGAGTCAATGTAGGCGTGTATAATAGATAGTTCAGCGGTTCTGCAAGCATTCTGTAATTCCTTAAAGTTAGCTCCCGCATCAGACACTATTTCACGCCGAGACAAGTACTCTTCGCATAGTAAAGTTAAAATAGCACGACGCTGGCGCACGTGTTGGCGCGCCGCAAGAACGCTTTCATACTCCCACTTAAGCTTCTGAACACGCGAGGTCATGCGTTGACACTCCGTGCGTGCCACCTCAGACGTCCTCTCAAACTCCTGAACTTCAGCTGCTAAGCGTGCAACAGTTTCAGTTTTACACTGTAGCTCCTCTTCGGCGGCGCGTACCGCAGCGAGATCTTCTGGTGCAAGCACCATGGTAGAGCCACCACCATCACCACCACCGCCTGTGCCACTGCTACTGATGCTAGGCACATCACTCAACTGGCGTGCACTAGAGCTAGCCTGGGCTGCTGCCGCAGCACCGTAGCTGTTGCTGCTGAGTACAGACTCTTGAACAGAGCTCACAAAGCGTGGCGGAGCCGCAGTAACGAGTTCATCTTCGAGTTTACGCAGTTCCTTGCTTTTGGAAACCAAGTTCTTGTACGCGTTCACTAGATTCGAAAAGGTACGACTAATAGACTGCAGCAATGTCGATTTTTGTTTCACTTCCGTTCGCGTCCTCTCTGAAAAGCGAAGAAATGTGTATTTAGCGGAGCTGAGATCCGATATCAAAAGG
This sequence comes from Sergeia podlipaevii, assembly GCA_030849805.1. NCBI lineage: Eukaryota > Euglenozoa > Kinetoplastea > Trypanosomatida > Trypanosomatidae > Sergeia > Sergeia podlipaevii. The sequence goes on from JASANZ010002265.1 coordinate 66,141, forward strand.
GGAGTATTGGCAACTAGAACCTCCGTGTAAAAAATAAGACGATCGCTCCTGCTCGTCGGCAGCTCTTCTGACGTCACAGCAAACGGTGAGGATGGAAGCGCCATAGGCTAGCAGGTGACTATATAATAATAATAATAATAATAAATACTGATATACAGGGGAAAAAAATACAGTAGTGCAAAACCTTCCTAGTGTCAATATACACAGCACCACACACAATGAGAGAGAGAATGTATCAGTAGTGAAGATAAGCATGGCAAAAAAAAAAAAAAGAATGGAGAAAAAAAGGTAATAAAGCAAAAAAAAAAAACGAGAATATGCAATAGGACCAAAGGCTCAAGAAGGCACTGCCTACATATTAAAGATAAGAGCACGAACAGGTTAACAAATTTACAATCCTTCCTATTGCTGAACGTCCCTTCAGGAAAAAAAAAAAGACATGTATATATATATATATATATATATGTATAAATATATGAACGAAACCCATAATCAGCTGAGGAACTGCACTAACGAGTTATGTTATAGCAATTGCAGGAGTCTTTCCAGATCTCCCTCCTTGTCAGCGCGCACATCTCGTGCGAAATATTCCTTTGGGTTCATAAAAAAACCCAACGGCTCACCGCTGCATGGATGAGTGAAGTCTAGCACCCCAGAATGCAGTAGATGCCGTCTGCACTGGAACTGCGGAACGATCTTATCACATGCAAACGCTGTTTCTGTATCACGTACACGCGCAAGGTACACTTCATCATCTACGGCAAAAGCACCTCCCTCATGCGACGGAGTGCGCGTGCTGTAGAGCTTGTCCCCCAAAACTGGAAAGCCAATGTGCGCGCAGTGCACACGAATTTGATGCGTGCGGCCTGTTAAAATGTCAATATCTGCCACGGAAATGCCCAGCGCCGCGTCTGATGCACGGATGCGCACCCGCGTACAGGCAGCCTTGCCAAGCACACCTGCTTGTGGTTCTTGGCCACCAATGCTTGGCGAAGAAGAGGACGCTGTAGCGTGGCTACTCGTACTTTCGCTGTAGCAGACCATCTTGAGTCGCTTCAGCTTTTGGTGCTCCACAGCATTACGCAGAATTGGATCCTCAAGGATGGTGCCGATGCGAGCGTCAACAATAAACTCCTTACCTAGTTCCATATATCCAGCAAGCACCGCCACATAAGACTTGGTCACCTTCTTCTCTGTCTTGATCATAGCTTCAAAGTCTGAAGAAGAGATGCGAGATGCGCACGCACTGGCAGGTTTGGTACCTCTCCTTGCATCTAGATGGTCCTCCACTCGCTGCATCAAAGCATGAGACTGCTTCTCAAATTGCTGAGCAATCCCCTTGGCCACTGCTGCACTCTTGCCTAGCACCACCACCCCAGATGTTTCTTTGTCTAAGCGGTGAACAGGTAAGAATTGGTATAAATGACGCTGCTTCTGAGAGCGCTTTTCCTTCTGTGTCCGCCTGAGATAAGTCTGTGTTTCATCTTCGCGAGCTCGTTTTCTCGTGTCCTCTCCCTCTACCCTGGGTTCACGGGAAGTGACAAGAAGCTCCGCAACAACCGTGTCAGCGGCAGCCGTGGCACTAGTCGATAATGACAAGAGACTCCCTTCCACAGTGCCTTCATCGTAAAAAGAGGTGGTGCCGCGTCGATCCAACAAAGAAACAAGGGTATTCTCGCAATAGCGGCCTCCCTCGGATACAGGCAAATTGCCATTCTTCACGCACACGACCAGTGCTTCATCTTCGTAAAGAATCTTCACGTGCTCATCATCCACAGGTGGCTCAAGTGCACGTGGCGGAGAAAAAAGAATTGTGTCGCCCTGCTTTAGTGTATAGCCACACTGTGTCTGTTCGTTGTTGAGTTGTAAATGGCCTGCATCAACGTGATCACGCCATTGCGCGCGCGTCAGGTAAGAGAACTTGCGCACGAGGTAATCCAGCAGCTGTTCCTCTGGATCTGACTTGGGTCTGCTATAGCGAAAAACACGCGGCATGCATTCAGTGTGTAAAAGAAAGAAAAAAAAACAATTTTTTTTCTAAGATATGTGAAAAGCTAAAAGCGCAAGCAGCAATGTAGGGAGGGAGGGGGAAGGGAGGAATTGAAATGAATATTGGTACAACATAGAAGATGCGAAACTGCTGTAAGCGCTACAGTAGTGTAAAAAAAAAAAAATCAATATACTATCGTTCAGATATATTTCTGCTCCTCTACTCAGTTAACCCATAGTATCCTGCTTTTGAGAGGAATGCAATTTCAACAACATCAACAAAAAAAAAAAGCTTCGAGACACCACACACACACACACACATGCATTTTAAAAAAAAAAGAAAAAAAAAGGCAAATAATTCCTTCCTTTTTTTCAACAATAAAAAAAATTAATATACAACATGCTGAAACTCCATTCTTCCTATTGCGCAAGAGGCACAACAGGAGGTTTCAAAAGCTTCGTCTTTGCATGGCTCCTCTCAACCGCCGAACTGTCTTCCGCAAAGTAGCTCTCCCGCTTTAGAGGCGGCGGGGCCTGCGACAGCCCTCCCAGCGGCACGCAGGGGGTATTCTTGCTTTTCACGCTTGCCTCCTCCTCATCAGAGCCACTAGTAGAAGGTTGGGCCCCACTGGAACGCAAGGAAGAAAGCACCGTGCCCTTGACGGGTGGAAGCAACTTTGCTAAACGTTCCTTGAGCTCCACGTCGCACTGCATAAATTCCAGCAAGCGTGGATCCAGAGGAACAGTAGAAAAGGTCTCCATAGTTGCCATCGGAAGAGAAGAAGACGAGGGTGGTGAGGAAGAAGAAGAATCTGCTGAAGGATCTCTTACCCACAGCCGCCCGTTTCGTGATGACGGCACCGCTAAAGCCGGCACGCTATCCATGGGCTCTATATTCGCCGTCTTGGCGTTAGAAAGGCTACTAGGCGATACCCTCACAGAAGGAATATCTAAAGATTGCCCACTATAGTGAGGGAAAGCGGCTGAGGATGAATCTACATCATGGCGGGGCGCCACTTCGCTCCTAACTGCACGATTCTGGGAGGTGGTGCTATCTGCCGCCAGAAACTTTATCGTACCAGCCGTGAAGGTTGGAGTGTTCAAAGTACCAGAAGGTTCTGCACAGGAACTCATTAAGGATGACTCGTTAGAACTAAGAACCGCATAGCGACGCCATGCTTCACCAACATCACCACAGGCTGCGGCAATGTCCCTTCCCGAGGTGTGGACGCTACTACCACTTTTCTTCGTGGATTTCCCGGTGGCGGTGGCGGAGCCTCCTTTATTCGCAGACGCATCCACAGAAATAGAAAGGTCAGATGATTCCGTATCCTGTAAGGTGTAGTTGCGCACCGCCTCCTCGAACTGTTGATGCGCAGACACATCTGTCGCGCTTTCCACTGCACAAGAGATACGCTGTTTTGGAGCTGGGACCACAGGAAACGGAGAGGCAGCAGTGGCGATTAGAGATAGTTCAGGACTCTCTGACGAGAAGTTGTGTTCGGCCTGTGGCACATCATCTTGCCTTGCTGCTTGAGCAAGACCATTCTTCTTTGGCTCCGGTATAGTCGGCGTCCGAAGTGACGCAGAGGGTTCACCACCTTGAAGCTGACATGCTGAAGCTCTGCTTTCATAGTGAGGATCAGGGGAACTGGGCGATGGTGGAGCCGTGTTGGCGGGATGGGCACGCATCGGGGAAGGTGACCCACTTTCCGTACCTATCACTGAAGTATCGCTATGCGGCACATCTGTTAACCTATTGGGAGTGGTGCCATTGGGCGGTGGACTATCGTCGCTCTGTGGACGATTGCCTGAGGACTGGCCTGCTGCGGCTGCATCCCCAACAGTCAATGGTGCTCGTTGCCCAGATACCTTGATAGGGGACTCGTAAAATATAGTCGTCTCATGGATCGGGTTTGCCGCGGCATGGGTATCGGCAAGCCGTCTTATCAGTGCCCCGCGCGCCTGCATCCACTCCAGCCACCTCTCCTTCTCTTCCACTGACTTCGCCTCTGCTTCAATGCGGAGCTGCAGGCGGGGCATCAGCTTCCCTCCTTCCATCTGTGTCATCACCTTCATCACACTCGCCACTCGCGAGTAGTCCTTCGCATCCCCTCCATTTAGCAGCGTCTCTATCAAAAATAAGCGTCCCGTCGAGCTAAGACTGGTCACCGTGGTAGCACGCAAATCTATCGTGACGCATGGGTCTATGTCTCGCGACAGCGCGTGCCGCACTCTGTGCACAACACATGTGCGGTGGCGCGAGAGATACACGAGTTGAGGAAAAGTTAGGAGCTTGCGCGTAGATGTGCCCGCTGCCGGAGCCTTGCGAGAATGCCTTGAAGGGATAATGTAGTAACGGTGAGAGTGCGGCTTCCCCTCGTCGTAAGGCCTCAGTTGAATAGACCCTCCAGAAGGTAGCCGTGCGAGAACGGCGCTGGTGTTGACGGAGGTATCGGTGGAGGAAATGACCCCACTAGAAAGCGCAGTGGTAGTGTTCTGTGAGGAAACCGGGTGTGCTGCAGGTGTCGGTGAGGTCCCAGTATTACGTGCAGTGGAAGCCATGGATGGTTTTCCATTAATCTGACTCAGACGACTCCGATCACCATCGTGAAAAACATTGCCGCTGCTACTGCTTCCCACCGGCATTCCAGGCGGAAACAACGTGCCTGTAGCTGCCTGGTTGGTCTGTAAGACTTGTTGGATGCGGCCCTCTATCAAATCAGCCGCCTCGGGGACACAAAAAACGAGATACAGCACAATGTTGCCCTGCAGCTCTATCTCGAGACCAACAGGGCCCCAGAGAGAGTAGCGCCACTGTGGTAAAGAAATAGAAGCCCTTTGCAGCTGTTCCTGATCTACCAACAGGCCATGCTTTGTAAATGCCAGCTCTACAGGTGTAGAAAAGCAGTAGCGCGAAACAGCCCTCACATCACAAAGACGGACACGCCAATGACGTCGCCTAGGAGCCCCACTGTTGGCAAAGTCCATGGCCTGAGTCGAGTACCCAGTCCCAGCTGCTCTATTGAGACGCTGCTGCTGTATTGTCCCAAGCTCCAGTGATGCCAGTGAGGCAGAAGAGAAACTCCGGGTGGGACTCTGATTGCAGTAGTATGGCCCTGAAGGATAGATCACCTGTGGCACATCACTAACTTCAAAATAGTCGTCCGTCGCCCCCCACGTGAACCTACGAAAAGAAATCCATGTGCCGCTAGAGCTCGTAAAGGGCAGCGCTGTTCCATCGATATATGATCTTCTTCTTCTTCTAGACGCCACCTCGTCTGCAGCAGTAGCTGCCATCTCCGTAAAACGCCGGGAAGGATTCCACTGTAGCACCTCATGGACCTCGCCATCTTCAGAAAAGGGGGTCAGGAATGGCACTTTACCCGAGAAGTGGACACGACGGCCTATCCTTTCCTCCTCGTCGACATCATCATATTGCTGCAGCGCACTTGAGCTATCGCTGGCGCGTATTCTCCTCTCCCCCTGCTGGAGCATCACTGTTGGAAAACAAACCGAGAAAAGCAAAGGTTTATTTGTGAATCTAATCTAAAAAGTGTTTCTATATATCTATCTATCTATGTATGTATATATATATGTGTGTGTGTGTTATACTATTGCTTTTTCGTTAGCTATCACAGCAATGTGAGACACCTATGCGCTCACATACAAAAAAAATTTTTTTTAATGAAAAAAACAAGAACAGAGAGTGTTTGTAAATGAAAAAAAATAGACTTCTTTTCGCAATATATAAAACACCCGTATTCACACTGTCGTCGTTCTGAGCAAAAGCGTACAAAAACGAAGAAATAACAAACTCTAAGCAGCTAAATAGAAAAAAAAAGCAAAATATTACACAGACACACTAAGATATTGTTGATAAACATACATAAATGTCCCTTTGTTATGTTAGATAAAAATATGACTTTTGAAGCACTACAAACTAAAGTCATAATGAGAATACAGAAATTTTGTTCTTATTAAGTGTCTCAATGTTCACTCTTCGTTTCATTTCCTCCATTTTTTCTCCCAGCATATAACACAGCAAACAAGATAAATATCAGTCCCCAAGATGTTTATAGTCAAAAAAAAAAAATGAATAGATATGTAACCTTTTTCTTTCCTGTGACTACAATGCTATTTAGAAGACGATACAGAAATAGAGAAAAAGGAATGCAGAAAAGCGCACATGTAAAATATATAGACATATAGATATGTATATAGATAGATAGGTGCCATGTAAATGCAGAAAAAGGAACAACACAGCAGAAAAAAAAAGTAAAAAAAAAGAGAGGAGAAATGAAAAAAAAAGGAGGCTGGAAATGAGTTGCATATGCAAATTGGACTGCAATATTTTTTTTTAGCAATTTTTTTTCTCTCCTTCAATGCCCTTCCTTACAATTGTGGAGCAAGAGGCATTGTCTTGAGATCGGGTGACACCGCAAACTTGGCGTCTGTCTTAGCCTTGATCTCCTCCAGCGTGACTCCCTCCGCCAATTCGGTCAGAATCATCTGCCTCATTCCGTTTGCGTTGGGAATGAAAACAAAAGCTGCAAGCTCCGTAATTAGCATGTCAATGCACTGCACACCAGTGAGGGGTGCACTGCACTTGTCTACAACGCGCGGGTGGCCATGTGCGGTACTGTGGTTCATGAGAGCAATGACCTTACAGCCAGAAACGACCAAGTCCATCGCACCACCCATGCCGTTCAGTTTCTTCCCAGGCGCAAACCAGCTTGCAATATCACCTCGCGATGACACCTGCAGCGCACCAAGCATCGTCAGATCCATGTGCCCGCCACGGATCATCGCAAAGGACTCCACGCTATCAAAAAGGGAAGCTCCGTTCTTCGTAACAGTGACGGTCTGCTTGCCGGCGTTGGTGAAATCAAAGTCGACTTCGTCGGAAAATGGGTGGGGTCCAAGTCCAAGTAGACCATTTTCCGATTGTAGCATCACATCTGCTGACGGTGGTAAATACGAGGCAACGAGCATTGGCACACCAATGCCAAGGTTCAGGTTCATGCCCTCTCTGACTTCTAGTGCAGCCCTTCGGCAGATGTGGTGACGGACACTATCATCGTTTTTGCCGCCTGCGACCTTTGTCTCCCCTGGCTTCCGCACCACGAGACTCTCAACTCGCTTCTCCGGGTGTTCAGGGTGAACAAGGCGGTGCACATAAACCCCTGGAAGATGGATCTCATTGGGGTCCAGCTCACCAGCCTCTACAATCTCCTCCACCTCAGCAATACACACCTTCGCGCACTTCGCAGAGGCAACGTTAAAGTTGCGTGTCGTGCCGCGGAACACCAAGTTGCCGCGCGTGTCGGCCTTCCACGCGCGCACAAACGCGTAGTCCGCGTACAGGGCAGTCTCCAGCGTGCACCAGCGGCCGTTGAACATACGCGTCTCACGTGGCTCAGTAAACTCCGCCGGAGTCATGCTTCCATCGCTAGTGAAGCGACTTGGGAGAGCTCCTTGGGACACCGCAGTGCCATAGCCGGTTGGGGTGTAAAACGCAGGAAGACCAGCCCCAGCGGCACGAATGCGGTCAATCAGCGAGCCCATCGGGCAGAACTCCACCTCAAATTTACCACGAAAGAGCATATCGGTAAAAACGGGGTTCTCGCCAACGTAGGTAGTGATTGCCTTCTTGATTTGCCCATCGCGAGCAAGCGGCCCAAACGCACAATCAGTTCCCGCCATAGTACCGCCAATGACTGTGAGGTTTTTTACTTTGCTTTCATTGAGTGCTTTGAAAAGGGCAAAGGCGACCCCGCAGAGGCCAAAGCCTCCGGCAGCAATCGTCGCTCCATTGGGAATGTCCTTGACGGCTTCAGCCGCAGAGAAAATCGAGGGCTTTAAAAAGAGACGAGAACGGGCAAACATATTCTTTTTTTTTACTTCTTGCTGTCGCAGATGTCCTTTCCCCCTCTCTTTAAATTAAAAAAAAGTGTCTCAAAAAAAAAAAGCTGTGTTTGTGAACAAGTAATTACTGTCGCCTTCTTCACAATAATGGTCTCGTTAAAAAGAAAGTATCTTTACTATTAATGGATTTATATCTTCCTCCCTTTTATACAATTTTTTTTGGCTTTGAACGGATGAACAAATGAATATATTTTTCAAAAAAAATGCTTTTCACTACACAAGAAATATATATATTAAAAAAAAAATAACTAAAAATCATAAGCGGTAAAGAGTAATGGAGGCAACAAGAAAAAAAAAATTCACAAAAGTAAGCGATGCATATTGGCATTTTATTAATCATTCCTGCAAGCCGCAAAACTTCCGAACGCAAAAATAAAAGATAGTTAGAGAAGAACTCAACAACATACATTTCGCTTTTATTTATACATTTTTGAGTGCTCCCACTGGTGGATACAATAAAAGAAAAGAAAAAACAGATCCAAATAAATGTATGATATATAAACAAAAATCATCATATATATATATATATATATATATATGTATGTGGGTATCCTTCATGGAACAAGAATAGAAAGTGTAAATATGAAAGTAAAAAAAAAAAAATGATTTATCTTCGTTTAATATATTGCTCTCCTTTCTCCCTTTACATCATATGCTAGTGACCTTGATCCGGTGCTCCAGCAATCGTTGAAAACAAAAAAAAAATCTCTTAGCGTAAGTGTCAGAATGATATCTTCCGTCATTAAGTAAGAAATCGCTTCAATTCAAAAATAGGAAAATACAGATTGTGTAAATGAAAAAAAAAGAAGAAAAAAAAGTAAGAGAAAAAGAATTTTATTGCTAACTTAGTTCCCAATATGGCAACGAGCCAAGAGCATAAAGCTTTGGCTACCAATCATTTTTTCTCTCACAGATTTTTTTTTTCATTTATTGCGCTCTCACGTCATTTTTTGGTTGTTGTTTTTTTTTACTTTGACTGAAGTGCGCTCGTGGCGTGAAGAAAAAAAAAAAAATTGAAAATATGAGAACAAAATAATTGCATTATTAATATTATCAATGAACAAATAAAATAAAATAAATAAATATATCTTTTGTGTGTACGTGTGCCAACTGTCCCTCCCTCCCATCAATAATTGTACAGGTACATGCGCACCATGCACACTGATGAAAACTGGTTTCCACCGATTGGGAGAAAAAAAGAAGGAAATAGAAAAAGGGAAATTGTGAATGCACTCCACAAAATAGGTGAGCAGGAGGCTTGCCTGCATCACATCATTTTGTAACAACAGTAAAAAAAAAATGAGAAAAGAGAGAAAAAGATGCTTCCTATATCCCTCTTACACAAAAATATCGTCCCTGAGACACCTCCCCTCACGTCAAGCATTTTCATACATACTTTTTTAAAGGCATGTCAATACCATGATAATACTGATAACGATAAGCAAACTTTGAAGACAACCTCATCAGCGTAAGTGTACTGCGATACTGAACAACAGCTGCCTAAATTTACTTTTCATCTTTCCATTTACTTTCAGGATACAAAACAGCGACAACGTAGAAATCAGAGATCTCTATTTTGCTTTTGTCTATCCTGAAATAACCTCGTGACACCCAGAAATGTACATACATACATGTGTGTTGCGGGCACACTCAGAAAGTAAAAAGAAGGAGGAAAGGAGTAAGTACCGCAGTACAGAAACACGAAGTATATATAGCAAGAAAGCAATGCCTCATGTAAGGCATAGCATATATATATATATATTAAAAAAACATGCTACAAGAAAAAAAAAAGAGAGTTCTCTTTCATGCTATTTTTTATTTTTGTATGCCTTTTTTTTCCTTTTCCTCATTATATCTCCTGTCCAAGCTGTCCATCTTATTCACGTAAATAGCCGGTAAAGTAGAAGGCATGAACTGATCTGCTAGACTGTAAATGACTCTGTTCGTGGCCCATTGCTACACTTAAAAACACAAGAAAACTAAAAGGTAGTGTGGGTTGGATAGAAAGTCTCCTCCACCTACCCACATTTAGAAAATATGCATACCAATAGCTAACGGCAGTGCCACCCTCTTAGATGACAGGAGCGAGAGGCATTGTCTTGAGATCGGGTGACACGGCAAACTTGGCGTCTGTCTTAGCCTTGATCTCCTCCAGCGTGACCCCCTCCGCCAATTCGGTCAGAATCATCCGCTTCACTCCAGAGGGCTCCTTCTTAAAGACAAATGCGCCTAGCTCCGTGATGAGCATATCCACCATGCCCCTTGCAGTCAGTGGGAGATGACACTCATTGACAACGCGAGTTTGGCCCTCCTTGTTGACGTGCTCCATCAGTACAATCGTGCGACACCCGCTCATCACCAGGTCCATCGCACCACCCATACCACTCAAAAAAGTACCTGGGACACACCACGACGCGATATCTCCTGTAGAAGAAATCTGCAGCGCACCAAGCATCGTCAGGTCCATGTGCCCACCGCGAATCATCGCAAAGGACTCAACGCTATCAAAAAGGGAAGCTCCATTCTTCGTGACAGTGACGGTCTGCTTGCCGGCGTTGGTGAAGTCGTAGTCCACTTCGTCAGGAAGCGGATGGGGGCCAATACCAAGCAAACCATTTTCTGCCTGCAACATCACATCCATCTCTTGTGGAATGTAGCTCGCCACAAGGTTGGGAACGCCTACACCAAGGTTCAGGTTCATGCCATCCTTGATTTCAAGGGCAGCTCGGCGTGCAATGGTGTTACGTGTCTTTGAGTCAACCTTCCCAACACCATTGGAAGTGTTGCCTTCAAGAGAACGCGTCACAACAAATTCCGCCTCACGGTGCAGAATCGGCGGCTTCACAAGACGGTGCACATAAACGCCTGGAAGATGGATCTCATTGGGGTCCAGCTCACCAGCCTCTACAATCTCCTCCACCTCAGCAATACACACCTTCGCGCACTTCGCAGAGGCAACGTTAAAGTTGCGTGTCGTGCCGCGGAACACCAAGTTGCCGCGCGTGTCGGCCTTCCACGCGCGCACAAACGCGTAGTCCGCGTACAGGGCAGTCTCCAGCGTGCACCAGCGGCCGTTGAACATACGCGTCTCACGTGGCTCGCTGCTCTTCACCACTACGCCAGACCCATCTGATGCGTAGCGAACGGGAAGTCGGCCATCTGCGACATCAGTGCCGTAGCCGGTTGGGGTGTAAAACGCAGGAAGACCAGCGCCAGCGGCACGAATGCGGTCAATCAGCGAGCCCATGGGGCAAAACTCCACCTCGACCTCAACACGCAGGAACGCACTTGAGACTACTTTGTTTTCCCCAACGTAGGTAGTGACGTAGCGCTTCACCTGGCCCGCCTCGGTTAACGGGCCTGTGCCATCTTTGCCAGGTCCAGCAACGGTTCCCATGATGATAGTAAGATCCTTGGTGCCGCGTTCGCGAAGACCGCCAAGAAGCTCAAACGGAAACCCACAGAGACCAAAGCCACCACAGGCAATCACCGCGCCATCTTTCATGTCGTGAAGAGACTCTGGAATGGTCATAATGGCAGGCTTCAGAAACTGAAGAGAACGACGCAACATCCTTACAATAACTTATCACAAAGGGGGGATCTCGACTCTGCTACTGCTAGTGCTATTATGTTTTTGTTTTGATGACTTGGATAATACTAATAATAATAATAAAGAGAGAATGATTCAGACTATCTAAGTTTACTATTCTCCATTGCATTTTAAAAAAAAAAAAGGTAGATAAAGAAAGCAAAAACACAATGCTTATTAGCAGTTGCGTAGAGGTTGATGTCATGATTTTTTTTTGTCGAGTCGTTGCTACTCTCGTTGACGATGAAAGTTATAAAACGACCATGTAAATAGTGGTTGTATTATAGCCACAGTTCACTTCTAATGGGACTATTATCGTCTTTCGATATAAATGGTATGGTCACCGACAATGCACGAATGCTGCTTGTATATCCACTTCCGGCGTAGTGATACAAACTCTAAAGGACAAAAAGAGAAAAACGGTCTACATGCAAGTACGTACACAATCATAAAAAGCCAGCAAAAAAAAAAACATCTATTTTTCTCGTGTCAGCGCCAATGACCATGTCTGTCCTCACACACATCCAAGAATATGGTGGTACACACTCAAATCAAACTTAAGTAAACGAAGAAAAAAAGAATAGAAGCGCAATCCACTACACTAAACACACCCATGCACGCATGTAACTCTATCTATGCCTCATCACACACAAAAAAAAAAACATTGCACTTGTTGATGTCTAAAACTTATCGCTTTACTTGGTCGCGACGAGAGGGGTCTTTGGCTTCAGCGGTGGGGTATCTAAGTGGCGCGTAGACCCCAAAAGTTGTTCGTGTTCCAGTTTCATCGTGCTGTTCCACTGAGGTCTGTGAGCAGACTGATAGCGAGCGCTAAGCGCGTCCGTGCGACGTACAATAGGCTGGCGCCGCATCCGAACAACCTGAATAGCGCCTGAGGGCTTTGAGAAGTGAGATGCTGAAGACCTTTGTACGCCTGCTGCCTCTGTCCCCGTGGGCTTCGGAGGTGGTGGTGATGGTCGAGAGGCCGGTGCAGTAGCATTGGATGCGGCGTGCGACACCTTCAGCGACATAGCCTCCTTGCGTGCACGAGCAATCTCAGTAGCAAAATAAGGGGGCATCTTCACATGTGCGCAGCGACGCCGGCACACCCAACAGAAGTAGCGGCCTCGTGTCAAAGCGCCAGTACGCCGAGAGATGCAGAGAGTGTTGTTCCGTCTGATGTTGCCGCAACGTGTACACACGAAAGGATCGCTCGGCGCACTCGACACCTCACGAGGGATCAACTTCTCGAAGCCCATACCATTGATGAACAGAGAGGAGATCGCTAACACAAAAGGCCTATTCTTGAAGGAGCGCCCGCTCGCACTCTGGGGTACCCCAGTAGCGGTATCCGACGCGCTGCCATCTGACATAAGTGGCACAAAGAAGAGAACCTGACCCTTCCACAGACCTTCTAATATAAGCCAGCGATGGTTGTCCAGGCACGCAGCGGAGCATCCGCGTAAAAAGGTCGCGCCTTCACCACCCTCATCCCCACCCACATACACAGAAAGTTTCAGCCATCCGCTTCTAGCATCAAAGCTCACGTCAATGTACGGCTGAGTCGAAGCCAACCGGTTACGGCTCCTCTCCGTACTGACGTTCTCGCCATCCTCTCCACGTCCCGAGTCATCTGACAGCATTGTGCCGTCCGCAAGACCAGTGTCCTCGTCACCCTCAGCAGCCTCGCTCTGACTCTCCGCAGTTTCAGCGAGACCAACTTCTTCCAAAATCAAACGATTAAAGAAGGCCTGCTTGCGCAAATCGCGGCGATATTCACCCACACACTCTTCAATGCGATCCTCGCACGGCAACACGTAGCGGCCACAAAGCAGATCCTCAGCTGTGGTTGAAGCAGCAGCAGCGGCTACTGTGGTTCTGATAGTGGTACGGGCCGCCGGGTCGTCCATACAAGATGAGGTGCGAACTGATGCAGAAGCACCGATGGGAGCGTCGCGATGCCGCCACACACTCGTGAGGTAGCTACTACCTTGCTCGAAAAAATGGTGCAGTTGCCAGTGGCACCAGCGCGCATAGGCTCGCCGCTGACGAAAAGCACACAAACCCCTGCTCAGCTCCACCCTGAATGATTTTCTGCTGCTGCTGGTGTCGCGTTTGTTGCGGCCACCTCCTTCTGGATCGTTGTATCGACGGGAACGCGTGTTTAGTGCACTGTCTCCGCCGCCGCCGCTGACATCCAGAGATGCACACCTCGACGTAATGGAGTTCACTGCAGTGCCAGTCTTTCCTAGCAACACACACGCCTCAAGCCTGCCCATGCGCCTGCGGCTGCGCGCGCACAAGCGCTGCCAGTCACGCTGGTATTTCACCGGGTTGACACCGAATAGTGAACATACGCGCAACGCGGACGTGCTAGAAGGCGTCAACCGCACCCCCGCAGCCGTAGCCCAGCTCAGCAGGCGGCGGCCAATCGTCGTGGAGCCGACGACTGCTTCATGATTGTAAAGGCGATCGACGAAGCTTTTTGCTCTTTTGGCGGGCGGTGGTTCTGATGTCCCAGCAAGAGTTGAATCCTGAGGCACTCCCGTACTAGCAGCAGCAGCACCTCCAATGGCAGAATGGAAAGATGAGTGGTTACCTTGCGTATATGCATCAGAAATGTTCTCCACAGAAAGTGGGGGCACCATCATGTGCTCTGTAGGAGTGTTACATGTCTCCACAAAAGAAGAAGGCGAGTGAGCGAGCCCGGTATAGAAGCGATTGCCGCACGTTGCATCCTCTGCGCATAAGGCAGGAGAGCTGACAGACTTGCGTGATGCGACAGCCTCTAGCGCTGCCACAGAGAGGCACATATCAAACGAAGGTGATGGTGTACTGCGCGAGATGGGCGGAGTATCTTCCAGTCCTGGAGAAACAGGAGAGAGACGAGCGCTTATATGTAGGGGAGTGTAGTGGCGCTCCACGTTGATTTCGTCATCCTCGCGTTGCCGAAGTTGCTGGGGCTGCTGCGGAGAGTGCCTTTGGCGCTTGCCAGAGTGAGGCTCACTAGTGAAGGTGAGCCTCTTCCTGCCATTGGTGAGACCACCCGTGGCTGCTGAATCGACGCGTATCTGTTTTGCACGCTGAGCCACACGGTCACGCCGGTACGCACTTTGAGGTCTCTGTTTAGGTGCCTTTGGAGGTCTCGCCGGCTGCTGCTGGTACCTGGAACCATAGATTGCTGCGGAAGTCGCCGTATTTGCATCTCTAGTGGTCACTATTGCTCTAGTAGTACTGAATGGCTTGGCTGATCCTGGACGCGACTGCTGCCGGTTACGTGGCTGTGGTGGAGGTGGTTGGGGTGTTCTTCCACTGTCCGTACTCCCAGTCACCCACGAACTGCTAGGGCGTGTTTTGTCACCAAATCCGAATACCTGGCGATGCAAGTTATCAAGACGCGTTTGCTGACTAGAGATCATGGTGAATCGTCTGTAGATACATAAAGCAATAAAATATATATTCAAAGAAAGAAAGAAATTTGGAGCAGATGGATTCCTCTCTGTTTTTTCTGAGGATTTGTATCTGCGTGCTTGTATGGTTCTATATACTCAGTCTTTAATCTACAACTATACTTCCAACAAAAATAAAGGTATGTTCCTTTCTAAAAGCACTAGTCGAAACAGAGCATTACAAAAAAAGAGGAAAAGAAAATCAGAGAACCCATCAAAAGCATAAAAAGTGACAAAAAAAAGTTTGCATTTTTTAAAAAAATGTAGCGGATGTAAAAAAAAAAAAAAAAAGCTGCGTAGACAAGCAAGATCAGTGCTTCATAGTACAAATGCATTTACAAAAAAAAAAAAAAAAATTATTCTATGTGCATATAATAAAGTATACATAAAACAAACTCTCGACTATTCTTCTTCTTTCTCCCCTCGCCTTTCTGCTAGCGCGCTGCCTATACAGGCATTGATCAGCACCACCCCATGCCAGCATGTAACGTAAAGAAGCAATGGCCAAGGCGTACTGAAGGTCGTTGCTGGCATCTTCTCTACACTTTTTTTTTTAAGTATTGCTCTCATTTGGTATCCACAAAAACAGCAGAAATTATAGAAGAAAAACGACGAAACATCGGGAAGAAAAAAAAATATGGTGTGTAAGGATGTGCAATGTTCTACGCTTGAAAGCAAGCAGCTACTCAACACCGTTTATATCACTCGTGTACACACCTTCTAATTCATACCCTCACTCGTCAACGGTGTCAAAGCATCATCAACTACAACATGTTATCATCTAAAATTTAAAAACAACAGTAAAAAATAATAATAATAATAATCGCAACTGTTCTCAAAACATATATATCAATACCTCTATGCTTTTCTGTTTGTTGAAGTGATGAAATCATCCACAAGACGTTTTTCGTTTATCTCGGCAGCGTAATCTTGATGAAAACAAAATGCATTCTGTGTGCAACGTGTGTATGAAGAAGCGGCGCGGTCGATCGCCCTCGGCACGTCTACGCTCCAGTGAGGCGGAAATAGACGTAGTTCTGATCTTGCGTATGTTCTGCTGACTGCCGCAGAGCTCTGCCAGTGGCGTCGGGCTGAATCTGGCGCAGCCATGTGTCCAACAGAAGAGTAATGAGGTCGCGCACTGGAGGGCACGTGGCACGATCACGCAACGCGCACATCTCCGACTTTAAGCGTCCGGCATCCATTTGGCCTGTTGCATACGCCTTGTAGAGACTCACAAGCGCCTCAAGTTCACGAGGGCTCATGAAGCCAGGCAGGCGCAACCCAAGCTCAGACGCACTGCCACCTTGCAGGCCAGCGTCCGTGTATCTGCGCAGCAGCACGTACTTGGGCCCTCCTGCAGTGTCAAGTGGCACAAAGTTGTTCTGAATAGTACGCTCCACTGCACGATCCACTGAAACCGTCGTGGCGCCTCCACCACCCAATGGAGGGTCAACGCTAATACCGCTGTCTTGAATCGCCAAACCCCATGTTGGAGCAGCCATGGCGGGTATGTCCACCTTCTGTTGAAAGGCTATCTTCCCGTAAGCATCGAGCAAGCTGATCTCCACCCTGTGTGGTCTGGAACTAGCAAGACGGGTGGCAACGTCATTGCGGCCGGTGTCTCCACCAGCACCTCCATCCACGCCACACACGATGCGGTATGCTGGCGCGCACGTGAGTCGTACTTGCACCTCTGCTCCTTGTGGCTGCAGGGCAAGATCCAGGTAAGGGTGCTGCTGGCTCTGTGGCTGCTGCGTCTGATCAAAAGGTGACAAAACAGGCTGCTGCTGAGGTGAAAAGTCTTGTCTTGGCTGCTGTTGGACTTGAGATGCCACCACCTGCCCCAAGACTGTGGCAGTGGTTTCACACTTCACCGCGCCAGTGATAGGGTCCCTTGCCACAAGACGCACAAAGTGAGGCTGCTCGCCAATGAGGGCACCCTGCGCTGGAACGCGGCCTCGCTGGTTCACCGACACAGAACCAGGCTGATTATCTATAAAGGCGGAGAGCTGATAATGTGGGTGGTCGGTGTAGATGTTATCAAGGAACCCGTTGCCACAGGTAAAGTGCAGTGCTTCCTTCACAGCCCCTCCATCTGGCTGCATGGCACGCCTAAGCGTGTTCACAAGCAGCGGCACCAGTCGCTGCCCTGAAGGCGTATAGCCGGCGGTGCTAACACCTGCGAGCTCATCCGCCACACGTATAGGATCCATGTTGTTGCGCTGCACACAGTCGAGCGTGCGTGCTACCAGCTGAGCATCTCCGTCGCTACCACCAAACACAGAGGCGGCAGTTCCAACAGGTGCGGGAGCGCTGGGGAAAGAACCAGAGTGCCCCAGGGGCTGCGCGGGCTGAGACGCCGTCTGCTGACCCAAGCGCACATTGCACGCCGCTACCGAGCGGCCATTCTTAGAGTTGACAGCAGTGATGACCACATTCCCGGTGGGGGGCACCTGCACTGTGCTGTTGGCTGCAATAAGGCACGGGGGCTGACTCTGCACTGTGGCGGTGATGTTAAATCCTGGGCACTGAATTGCTTGTAAGACATCACGCTGAGCCAAAAAGGAAATTGTAGGTGGTGCCTTGAAGAGAGTGTCAGAGACAAAGGCAACCAGCGTCGAGGCCATCGGGTTTGGAGCCCGAACGTTCTGCATGAGCCGGCGAGCCTCGTCCATGTTCGGCGCTTGGAGCACCTGCTGCAGGTTGGCAAGCCACTGATCCTCAGGCTTCACGCCGCCAGGGGTGGCGGGGGCTGCACCAGAGGTGGCACCAGGAGGAGTGTACGTGCTGGGTCGAGCCCCAATGTCAAGTGTGACGCCGGATGCAGACCCATCCATGTGCACCTGCTCTACCACAACGCGCTGCAGCATGCCGCGGTTAACTCTCGCTCCACTATTGCCAGTAGACTTGACCGTGCCGACCGTAAAGGTAGTCCTGTCATTGCCCATGACGCTCATGCCACTAGGATCCTCAATCAACCTTAGGTTAATAGCAGCTGCTTGCATAGAAGGCACAAAGGAAGTCTGGCGGATGAGCACCTTGCCAGCGTTGTCGCTGATGGCGATGCGCACGCGCTGAGCACTTCGATTGGGCAGCGGCAGAGTGGCGGAGCCAAGGCCAGCGACCGTGGCGCCGTTGTCAGCTGTGAGCTGCACCTGATATCCGCGGCATGTAACGACAAACGACGGCATCCCGCCGCCTGCGTTCGAGTTCACACGAGTCTCAATTTCAGGAACAGCCTCTGATGCTGTGGTTGCTGCGGGTGTAGTAGGTGCCGGTGTCGTAGCAAGAGCCGGCACAGCTGCTGGAGGAGCAGCAGATACCGCTGGGAGCTGCAGGCGGAACGGCCCCCCATTCGAAGGCACCGTCGCAGCTTCATTGGAGGTCAGCACAATCAGTTGTCCAGTAGCTGTGCACTGAAGAACGGCCTTTTCATTCACCCCGGCCACCGTCTCCAGAATAAAGTTTGTAGGGGTATCGGGCGGACTGAGGGCAGGAAGCGACGCCCTTCGTGGAGTCTTCAAAAGAGCATTCTGCTGCTCCTGGTATCCAGGCCACTGCCCACGCGGAGAATCTGGAAGATTGACCATCAGCGAGCACTCGCTCGCGCTAAGAGGGATGCAGTACCACCCTGCAGACGGACGAAGCCGCTTCCCATCCACGACAATGTACGCCACGTCTGGTTGTGGCAGCTCCGGAGCCCGCACCCGCAGAAAACTTTTTCCTTCACTTCCGTTAAATGTCATACGACAGTAGTGCTTTGCCGCCTCATTTTTTATGACCGCAGTAAGATTGTAGCTTCTACCGTCGCCTGGTACTGCCAGAGCCATCTTACTGCCGGCATCCAGTGCTACCGGACGTGCAATTCCGCCGTCGACACCTAGTTCACAAGCGAGCTCGGTGCCCTTACCGGCGCTCAGCTGCTCGATCACAAGATTTGAGCCAGTGACTGAAAAGGCCAACGAAGTTGGGGCCTTCTTCCTGATGCCGCTGTGGCCGTGGTTGATGACGTCGTCCAGTCGGTACTCCCCACGAAAGGGGTAAGACGCATCGTTCATTTTCCCACCAACGGGCACAAGCTTGGCGTTGCTGCCGTGCATGGGCATCTTGATCTATGACGGTAAGTATATATATAAGAAAGTGCTAATTCTACAAAAAAATATGTATCTATACGGGTATGTTGAGCTTGTGTCCTGTAGCGTCTCAAACAGGCAAGCAGAAACAATATATGTGTATGATGGGAAGCTATATATAAGATGGGGATATCTCTTCTCTTTCCTGTAGAAGAGTTGAACAACAACAAAAAGAAAAAAAATGCACGCTATTTCAAAAAAAAGAAAAAAAGAAGATGGTGCTGTTGTGATGCTTCCACCATATAAGAAAAGAAAAAGGAAAGGGGGAAAAGGCCAAAAAAAACGGTCAGATGTAAAAGAGGAACGAAGAGAACTGAAAAGTAGCTAAATATATATATATAAAGTAGACGCAATTGAATGCAAAGTAGAGACTTAGAAGAACCCCTGGCTCATTATTTACTTTCGTTCCTTTTTCATCTGCAAACAATTCTCTTTTCGCTTTCATAAATAAACAGCATTGAATTTTTTGTTTTTTCTCATTAGTCGATTCAAACGCAAAAAAAAAGAGGTTTAGAAAAGCGCATCGTTGGTAGCTCAACCCATCACCTACCGCATGTTGTCACAGCACAAAAGCATACTTAGTTAAAATCTGGTCTTAAAAAAAAAAAAAAAATTACAGTCCACGGGCAACCTTGATCTCTTCCACACAGCCCTTAATGTAGTCGATCGTAGCAGCCATTTGCTCGAGAGTGTCATTGGTGTGAACACTGACAATTTCATCCTTGTACGCCTCACGCGCCTCCTCTTCGCAGATACACTGGATCTCCGCTTCCATGTTCTCACCAATCTTCTGCTCGCTATACTTGCGACCCGTCAAGCGGTCAAACAGCACCTCGGTCGAAGCGTGCAGCACTATGACAAGATGAAACCACCGCTCAGGAAACAGCTCGCTGGAGTGGTAGTCGACAACGTGATTGCCGCCCTTCACCATGATGGGCTCCATATAGTCAAGCAGGTGATCCTCGTCTTCCTCCTCAATAATGTGGGTATCGAGCTCAGCGTCGTACTGAGTGTAAAATTCGTGCTCCTTCACAATCTTGCCCACCTCGATGTGCTGAAACTCACTATCAAGCTCCTGCACCAACATGGCAGCCATTGAGGTCTTGCCAGTACCTGGTGTGCCAGTGATAAGAATGTTTATGCTACGAGGCTGATCCATTGCTGAGAAACAAATAAAACAAGAAAAAAATGTATCAGAAAATACTAAAGAGAGCTCTCTCTACGTGAAAAAAAAAAGTAATAGTAAGAATAAACGGCAAAAAGCAAAAAAAAATAGTTAATATGCAAATTGTAAAAAAAAAAAAAAAACGGTCGATACGTCGCCACGTGAGAGAAATCAGCTCTTCATACAGTTGTTATTCACCACAAGAGTAAAATTCCTTTTTGAAGTATGTGAAATTCTTGCCATTAATAGGTGCACTTCATGGTATGCAGCAAGCAGTGAAACAAGCAGAAAATTAAAGCTAAAAAAACAAAAACTTTGAAATGTGAACATAAACATTCGGTACATCAACAATAAGGCACAATAAACGACAACGCATGCCGGCGCCACTCAAAATTTGTTTGGAAACTGGCGTGAAAACCCCCGCGTAGCCTGCTGCAGAGCCTGCTCGCGTCTCTGCTGATCCTCACGATATCGTGCAAACTCTCGTTCAATGCCCGCCTCATATGCGCTCTCTTGATCCAGAGGTGCGCCTCTGTGCTCTTCCCACGCTTTCAACGAAAGAAACTTGAGTTTCCTCATCTTTTTACCTGCAAGACGATGAGATGTTGATGTGTTGTGTGCGCCTAGCTCGCTCTTCAACACAGCTCGGTGGCAAAGCGTGCACCACTGCTGGTCGGCTGGCAACAACTCGGCTGCAAGCTGAGACGGCCGAAGCTGGCGGCCTATATACTTTTTTGCGTTCATACCACAAAGGCAAGTATTATAGTGGCACAAATACTTCTTTTTTCTTTTTTTTAAGGAACCAAGATATCGGCGTCCAATTGTCAAAAAAAAAAAAACGGCTAGTTCACGCTTTCTGTCTATATTGCCAGAGACTCGAAAAGACTACGTGTATAAGCAAGAAAAAAAGAAAGAAAGAGGGAAAACAATAAAATCCAGTTCGCCTTCTTTATCCGTCAAAAATTAAACCAATAGGAAACATAACATCAGCCTGCACTCAACACACAAATATATATATATATATATATGCTGATTGTCGTTAGAAGACACGTA
Organism: Sergeia podlipaevii; assembly: GCA_030849805.1. NCBI lineage: Eukaryota > Euglenozoa > Kinetoplastea > Trypanosomatida > Trypanosomatidae > Sergeia > Sergeia podlipaevii. The sequence goes on from JASANZ010002265.1 coordinate 87,450, forward strand.
TTGTCTTTGATTTCTGCATATTCTATTGTGTTTTCTGCCATTTTTCTTACCCAGTGAACACAAACTCGTCGCTCACCTCCTCGCTCTCCTCGCTGCCACTAGAGTGCGACTCTAGATCCATTTCATAGTCTGGTAATGCCTGCTGCGTCACCATCAGAGGCGACATGGCAGTTTCCTCCTGCAGTCCATCAACAGAGTATCCCTCTCTGCCAGCATCACCCATAGGACTCACACTCCCTCCAATCTTCTCCAGCGCATCCTGCTGCAGCGATGAGCTGTTGTAGACACCGCCTCGATCCGCATCAGTGCTACTCAGATGTATAGGGGAAATGGCTATGCCGCCGCCTGTTATATCACTTCCCGTACCTGGCGTATACAAAACACCAAGTGGGGATATCTGAGAGGGGGAGTACGCCATCCCATGAGCCTCAGTGCTAGACATGGGAACCTCCTCGGGACTGAGAAAAATAGGTGAACGGTGCCTCTGCTGTTGCTGCTGTCGATACTGCTCAGAAAGTGGTCTTGCAACCGTCGGTGGAGCGGTCATTGGGGTACATCCGGTCGCGCTTGAGTCATCACCAGACCCCCGACGAGGTGCACTCATGAGACCTGCGGCGACCGAAGACACAGAAACAGGCAGAGGAGGAGGTGGCCGCAAGCCATGACGCGCCGGCGTGACGCATGCGCTGAGGTTCGCCGCACGGGCAGCAATAATGGAGTGCATCGGAGATAATCCTGGTGGTTGGTGCAGTGGTCGCTGTTGCTGCGAGCCGCGCGTAGGTGACACAACAGTGCTGGGGGTGGCACCCATAAGAATCTCCCTTCTCAAGCGCTTCGTTTCCATACCTGCGTCACCGATACCACCACCACCACCACTGTCACCTAGCATCCTATCTCTTGAGGAAGACAAAGAACGCTTGAGAGACTGCTGCTCCAGCACCGTCAAGGCGCTCCACTCTTCCTCCACCTCGCTCGCATCGCTGCTGGTAGACGACGGGCTCGAAGTATCGCTCGTCTCGTTCGTAGTGGTGTTGCTACTGCTAGACAAAGATGATGAAGATGAAGAAGAAGGCAAGTATTCCTTTGCAACTCCTCCTTCCGCCACTCCTCGCGCCTCGACTTGAGGATTCTCACGCTTCTTGTCGGCAGCTTGATTGCCGCCGCGCGATAACACAGTGGGACTCACCTGAGTAGGGATAGCATCTTCTGTGTGCACCCGCGCTCGCAGCTCCTCCTCTATGGTTCCACGTGCCACAATATCCTGTGCTTCAGATATACTGACAGTGCTGTCCTCAATGCAGTCAAAAGGAAACCGAGAAAAAACCTGATTGGCGTTAAATCCGAAGGAGGTTTGGTTAAGATATTCTGCATCATCGATCGCGTCGTCTTCGCACTCTTCGTCTTCCTCCACGTCCCTCTCCTGCTCCTCATCATCATCGTCGTCCTTGCTGCTGCCACGAAATCCAGAAGAGACGTCAGCTAAGGCGGAGGCGGAAGAACCACCACAAGAAAACGAAGAGGCGCTATCATCCTCGGCATCAACGCTGCTGAGGTCAAATGTAATGGCCTCCCCACCGCCAACGCTATAATCCACCTCGCCAGATATGGCAATTGCAGATGATATGTTAAAGCCCACATCCTCCTCAGCAGTCGCCTCGCCATCATTGACGCCGCCTGCTGTGCCCTCCTCTGTGGTGAGCTCCGACATTGAAATGAGCGTCTGCACGTCTTCCGCAACTGGTGCCCCGATCGCGGAGCCTACATTATAATAGTACTCCACTCGCTGCTGCGGTAGCCATTGCATACGTTGCTCCGTGGCGTCCACCACCACAGCACCGTCGTGGCGCTCGCTGCGCAAAGATTCATACAGGTGTCCATGTGAAACAAGAGCAGGCAGCTCACGAAGAGATGATGCAGGAACAGCAGCTTGCTTCACAGAAGAAAAATAAGGCTGCTTGCTGCTCAGTGCCGCCTCACTTATCTTTTGATTGGGTTCTACGTTGGATAGCACAGAAGGGGGCGGTGCGGCTGTTTCCACTTGTACAGAAGGCAGCAGAGCAGCGACCGTGCTGACAAGCTCACATGGTAGCACACATGCACCGGAGGCAGTGTCCACCAACCGAGAGACGCACAAACGCCGACGCTCGGCAAGACGCTCCACCACAGCTGTCATAAGATCCTCTCTCAGAGAGGCACCCACGCGCATAACGTGATCATTGACGCTGAGGTTCAGCATCGCGGGTGGCGCGGCGCCGACCTGGATGTCAGCGTTGGCACAGTCAAAAAGAAGTTCCTGTAGCGTCTTGTCATTATCGTCTCCAGTCTCCTCACCCTCGTCCTCATTCCCACTAGTAAACTTTCCAATTGTATGGTTGACATCACCAGTCGTCGTTCCGTTGTTTCTGCCTTGAGAAGACGGAACAGTCGGAGTGGGACTCTGGGACCGCGCGCCACCACCTCTGCCGGTCTTAGTGCGATGCGGGGTTAGCGATACTGCAGAACGTAACGCGGCTTCTTGCTTCATACTTCCCTGTGGATCAACCATCTTCATAAAGAAGTAGCAATGCAACACCGCGCCTGAATTTGGCTTGACGCGCAGTCCGACTGGGAGGAAAGAGGTCTCCTCTTCGCTTCCCTTCTGCCGTGAACTCATAAGATGCAAAGATCGCACATAGATACGAGGAACACGTGATGCTGTGTGGACCGAGGTTGGTGCAATCTCATCCTCACTCTCCTTCTCCACCGCTGCTGCTACTGTCGGGTCATTATTTTTACCTTTACGACGCCTGTTCCTCCTGTTTGCCCGTTCAGCTAATCTCCGCGCACGCGCTGCATGACGCCTGTCCTCTACCAGTGTGCATTGCTTACAATAGTGACGAGCCTGCTCTTCTGTAACAGTGGTAGTTGGTGCAGCAGCACCGCAGCGGACACGAGAGGCACTCCCAGAGAAGGCATCTACCTCGGCCTCGCTCCAGTTTAGAGTCGACGCCGTAGTAGGGGAAGCGTGAAGAACACAATACTCACTCAAGCGGGCTTCAAGACCTCGCACGAGCTGTGAGATATTGTCTCCACATCTAAATGGAAGAAGCAGATCACCTCGAAAGTCCTCTTCAAACGGCTCAAGCGTTGACGCAGTTGTGTAGTACTTGGTAAGAGTGGGTATGTGGTTTGAGGTGCGCGTGTGCTCTGGCTCACCACATTGATACAGCGCTACACGGGCAAACGCAACATTTTCCATGTGAAAGACACATATATATAAGGGGAATAGAGAACACAAGAGAAAAGACTTATATCTTCACTATTATATTTAAGCGCACTCTATATGTGTGCAGTTATGAATTACGTCTAAAAATAATGTAAGAAAAATGAACTGCCACGCTCTCTCCCTCTCTCTATATATAGCAGCTTTCCAAAATCAAAAAATGGAAAAAAGGAAGAGAAATAAGCAGACAAACGATAAGAATGCAACGTCCAAAAAAAAAAGAACTACACTAACAGCTATTGCCAGTTGTCGAAACAAAGCAAGAAACAAAAAAAAAGGATACAATGAGTAGATCATTTTTCTTTTTTTCTTCTCGAGAAGCAATGAATCACAGAATTTAAATGCACAAAGGGAGAGAAAAGGGAAAGACACAGAGCCCTTTCGCGTCACCATATAGTAAGCATTTGATCAACATACACATCAAGAAAATGAACGCCTTGAGCTCCATAAAGAAAAAAAAAGTAAGGACCTGATTGGGATCAAAACAGTCCATAAGAAACATAAATCTATGTAGATGTATATATAAAGAAGAAGAAAAACACGTACTGCACGCTTGTGTGCATATCTGTGATGACGCTTATTAACATTCGTCTCCACTTTTGTACTTTTTTTTCTTAATGAATAGTGAAAAAAGTCGTGTTCCTCCTTCACTCACAAGTGCACACTAGCAGATAAAGTGGCACTTAAAAAAAAAAAAAAGGAAAATGAAAAAGAAGGAGTGTATCTAAAAAAAAAAAATGTTATTCTAAGATTGCTTTATGAATCTATAGGCGCCGGTCTATACCATGTATAGCTCAGTGGTTCCTGCCGGCCGCTCAGGAGTAGGCTGCGGCGTACAACACGCGTATTCCGCATCTGTGCGCCTCACTACACTAGGCTGCGGAGATAATGAAAATCCACGTAAACCAAGAGGCCTCTTCAGCCCTGGAGTCAGCACCAGCTGTGGGTGAAGAAGGTCTGCACTCTTGTGCACAGAGGTAAAAATATCGCTACTTGATCGGATAATTGGAAAGGGAGCACAATGGTGCTCTCCACCAACATCGCGGGAGCCCAAAGTCGCCTCTTGCTTGCTCGCACTGGTAGCACCAGCGCAGTCCTCTGACATTAAATAAGCAAGAGGGGTTGTGGTGCATGCGTCAGCGTATTGGTTGGCACCAAACTCTAAAGGAAAAAGCAACTTCTTCTCTGTAAGCACCTCCCCTACGTCTAGCGTGCATGGCGGCGGCAACTCTGGCGTCGTGCCCTTCTCTGTGACAAAGTGAACGGGTGTCTGAACAGACCCCTCCTTGTCGTCGACCTCGTCCTCATCCTCCTCGCTGAAGAGAAGCTGGCGTGCCGCCTCTGTGGCGATGCATGATATGCACTTTAAAGTATCTGGTGCACGCTTCGCCGTACTTCCAAAATGCGTGCACTGCTGCGTGATGCGAACTGGGGAAGCGCTGCCGCTGCGTGCACAGGAGTTCTCTGCTATTGTATCGTCGCAATTCTCATCAAGACAGTGGGTAAGAGCATCAGTACTCTTTTGAATTGTGCCGGTCAACGTCATGTATACGTCGCGGTGATCATTGTTGTACATTCTCTGCCCAGAATTGCCCAACTGGGCACTATCAGTGAGAATCGGAGACTCCACCGGTGCCGGACCCGCAAGCGATGCTGCACCTGTCGTTGTTGCGGTATCATGTGGCTCCATGAAGGAAGCGCCGACGCCAGATGCCACACTGACACCCTCCGCAGCGTTGGTCTCCTTCACTGTATCAATATCAGTGCCGCTCTGCACAGTCATCACCTCCAGTAAGGCTGAAGAAACAGAAGCTGGCGAGTTAGAGGACATAAGTACAGCAGTTACTGCTTGAGTATTGTAGAAACCACACGGAAACACCGTGGCGGAGGGCTCCATTGTAGATGGTTCAGCGCCCTCTGTTGCCCTATTAAGCGCCGGAACTTCAGCGACATCAGCATCGGCAGCAGGAACCGGGCGTGGAACGCTCATGATGTACATAACGATCACCTCCTGCCGAAGCCGCACCACCTGGGTGACGAGGTCGCTCGAAAATATCTCCGCAGTGGGCTCCATGGCGCCGTTAGGCATCACAGCTATCTCCGTGACAGCCAGACGCTCTGTGCCGCGGTCAAACCCAGTTTCTAAAATCCCTTTTGGTACGGTGCGAAAAGAACGACTGCGGCGCATCATGACTAGCCTGCGCATGCCTTCCTTTGCGAGTCGACGCACGTCCGTCTCAGGCCCGATAGGAACTCTGATAATACCATCGAATTTGTCATCTGCACTAACAAACACAACAGTGGCGTACGAGGCGTCGCTATCGCAGGCAAAATCCTCCTCAGCGGGGTAGCTAGTGTGCGATTGATACTCCATCAAGAAGAAAGAAAGAAAGTTTGCGTGTGCGTGTGTGTGTGTGTGTGTATTCTACTAGCTATTGACTAATTATTGTTGCCTGTCCAATACCAAAAATGGGCTTCTATATATATATATATATATATATATATATGTGTGTGTGTGTGTGTG
>JASANZ010002265.1:93251-135303 GCA_030849805.1 Sergeia podlipaevii
GGGGGGGGGGGGGAGGTCACCACGAAATAGTTTTTTTTTTAAAAGGAAAATAATTATAAAAAGAATATGAAAATAAACCATTGACAAATTTGCAGCCAGTACAAGTAACTATATATAATATACAATCAGAATAGCAGTCAGATTCCACACCTGGGCAATTATTGCTCACTGGACCTCAACTTCACATATATGTTTTCGTGTGAGTAGCAAAACAAAAATGTCAAAATAAAAAAAAAGAGGAAAGAGAAGAAAGGAGTGCTCAAATCTAGTACCATGACAACTTCTTTTTTTCTCTTCTTCTTAATTGGGCTCTATCTTTACACAGCTATCATCTGGCTCCCTCATTTCTTCTTTGATTGCAAAAGTGGGCACCTCGTGCGACATAGCCTGTTCGAGAAACGCCTCGGGGGTATACTTCCACAGCAGCTGTGCATATACGAGTGATGTGGAGTCGGTCCACTCAGTGAGAGAGCCAAGCACATCCTCATCCGTGGCGTACGGAGAAGGAATAAAGTAGGTTCCTCTCTTCTGATTTTGATTTGTTTGAGGACGGAGATCGCGATGAGCCGCAAACAATGGGTGATCGTCTAAAATCGCATCACGACGCTTGGTATGTCGGCGTTGCTTTCGATTGTACAGCGGCGGCGGGTCGTCACCTTCAGCAAGCAGTGTCGCCACGTTAACGCCTGCAATGTTAAACACGGGCTTCGTTGAAGAAGTCGACTTTTCAGAGCTTTGACTCACTGGGCTCGCTAGCTTGTCCGCTTTTCTGCCCCTTCGCTCCGTTGCCTTCTTCTGTGTGTCATGAGGAGTAGAAACTGCGGTAGTGGCAGAAGACGCGACTGATTCCGCGTTGGCCTCGCGCATGCCACCCTTCTTCTCCAAGTCGCGCTCACTATCCCTTCCTTCTTTCTGTATTCCTTTGGATGCTGCAGTAACCCCTTTCTCGCTCTCCTTCTTGGGATCTGTATGAGAGTTCTGCTCATGTGCATGGCTCCTCTCTACCTCCTCTATGCGCCGGCGGGTGGAAGGGCTAGAACGCGCTGACGCCAAATGCTTGCACGGTAACAAGCGCTTCCGCTCTCGCGTCGGCATCGTCTCCTCTTCGCTATCCTCTTTTTCGACCTTCATCTCCTTCTCCTGCTCTATGTTCTCATTCTTCGCACAGATGCCGGCAGTCTCTCCATTCTCTTCTCTTATTCTTTCAGCGCATTCCTCTCCCTTTGAACCCTCTGCTCCACTACCGCTTGCATTCCCCGTCGACCCCTCCGCGCCTTCGTATCCCTCCTTGTGAACCTCTTCATCTGTGGGTGGTTTACTTTCTTGTTCATCTACCACCACCACCTCCTCCTCCTCCTGCGTCTTCGTACTTGAGGCTTTTTCCATTGAACTGGGAGCACTAGCCATTTCAGGTGTAGTGACATTGCTTACATCTGTTTGCTTTTCTACGCACCCCCGTGTGCTGCCTGCAGATTCATGACTTTCTATGCTATCCCCTTTGCTTGCACTTGCCAAAGAAGACTCCTCTGGCTCACTAGCGCTGCTGCTCCGCGTGAAAGATGCTGCCACCTCCTTGCCCATGGCCTGCTCAGCTTCTAATGGCGCTTCCTGTTGTGGGAAAGAGGTCTCAGAAGATGACTGTGCGCTATAGATAAATGGCATCTGAGTATCATCTAAAGTATGTAAAGTAGCATCGGTACTCTCCATGATCAGTTTGCTCACCCGTGGTATTCTCTATTGAAGTAAAAAAAAAAAATAATAATAATAATGTTGCACGGTGGATTCTAGTCTCTGTCTCACACTTTGTGCAAGTAGTTATAATTAGATCACGTGTTCGTTTTGCTTTTTTAAAAAAAGATCTGTACTACAAATATATAATGAACAGCAAAAATAAGTATGTCAGTGTCAAAAAAAAAATAATTTTTCATCAAATCTAAATTCTCTTCAACGAAAGGAATATATATATATATATTTGTAAGTTGGACACCAAGCACAACATAGCAAATAGAAAAAGAAAAACAACATGAGTACTATTCTTTTTTTCGTTTCATGCTCATAAGCGACTTACCATCTTAATAGACAAATTGAATAACAGATAACAGCTTCTCTTCAAACCATTACTCACACTCACCAAAGTCATGAATCCGCCACCGTCGTGACTGATTTGTTCTCACTTCAAGACAGAAAAAAAAAAAAACGAAAGACTTGCATATTGACCTCCCCACCTCTCCATTCCCCCTCTCACTTTTTTTTTTCCGTCCCTACTACACTTCTCTCCGTTAGTTGTCACTTCTGGCAAGCTACTACTGGCGGCTCCGCTGGTAGCGTGTATAATCCTTCGAAGTGACTACCTTGCCCTGCACATCTTGTGTCTCCTCATTCTCAAAGTCTTCGCGCAACCGCTTGCGCAGATCGACCGAGCCGCCAGAAAGTGTGTTACGCATCTGAATCGCCATCCGAATAGAGGCAATGCCTTCGTACTCTCTCAGGTTTGTCGTCACCCCAAGACGCCTGAGACCCTCTGTGTGCCGCTCACCACCAAAGTGCTCACGAAACCGCTGCGGCCCCTTGTACACCGTGCTCCCGCACACTTCGCACAAATAGTTCTTATCCAGTTGCTGCAAGCGCACCAGCCACCGTGCAACAGGCTGGTCATCATCTCCAAGAAACTCAGTTACGCGGCTCTCCATATGTGCTTCAGCAGCTGCCTCAGCCTTCTTGACCTCCCTAGATGGCCCCAGATCCACCTGAGTGTGGTACTGTGCAGCATGTGCGACGGTGCCCTCCATCGTGGACGCCACATTGCGGCGCACTTTCTCTAGAGAAAACTCAAACTCCTTCTCGGCACGTTCGCGGTCCATCTCCAGCTCCTCCGTAGTCCTGCTGTAGTCTCGCAGAAGCGTCTGCTCGGTCGTCGTTAGCGTTTGAAAAAGAATGGACTGCAGCACGGACGCAATCTTCGCTTCCATAATGCATACGCCTTTCACTTCATCCATAGACTTTGGGGCATGCACCGCGGTCGCATCTACCAACACCGTTCCATTTCCCTCGTGGGCAGCAATTTCTTCATTAATGGCAGTAGCGCTGCTGCTCGAGATGACTTGTTCAATGTACACGAGAGGCCACAAGCTGAAGGTTTTAAAGAATCGTTTCAAGGGTGGCGGCACCACAAGGCCGCAAGAAAGCTTTTGTCCATGCGTAGTAGTGATTGCAACCTCATTCTCTTCCCGTTGAGGGTCCGCATCGCTGTTTGCTTGCCTGCTTGTGAGTGACGCCACAATCACGTCGTTCCTCTCCGCCTCCAAGACGCTCCAGAATGCCTCAGCGTCTTTTTCTGTCTCGTTCATCAACCGCGTGAGGTTCTTTTGAAGAGGGTGAACGCGAGTGTAGAAAGACACGAGGTAGTCTAGCAGGCCACTCACAAACTTCTTGTAGAGTTGAAACCCAATCACCTTGCGGTAGGCGTGCACGCTATGCAAAACAATTTCAGGTACCTGAGGGATAAAGCGGAAGTACTCAACACGGAGCTCCCAGGTCCCGCCCCAACGAGCAAGGTCTTCGGCAAGCGACCCAGAAATCAGACCACTGCCGCAGTCTGTTGCAAGAGAGCTTGTGGTGGTCATGAAGGTGCTGTACAAGTTGTAAGAGGGCTCCATGTCAAAGCAGGCGCCATAGCGCTCTCGCACAGAGAAGAGCACGTCGAGTTGCTTAGGATCGGGAAGGATCAACTCACTCTTAATGGAGGGGAGATCGCGATATGTCTGATGGTACTCGCGAATATCCGCAATGCGCGCCTCAAACTGCTTTATCGCCGCCATAACGGTTTCCTGCCCTTCGGCAGGAGCCTCTTGCGCGTTAACAATATCGTCGTCGTCTAAATAAAGATCGAGCAGCTTGTCCGCCGTTTGTCGGATCTCTTCGACCTGTTGGGCCTTGAAGCTATCTAATAAAATGCAGTGTCGTGCATCCTCAATATCGCCGCGAAACAATTCTTGCTGCACAACGCTATCTACACGCTTCTCGACATCTGCCTCAAGGGCTCGAATACGTTCTAACACCCCCGTTTCCATCTTCTGTGTATATGAAAAGAAAAGCTTCTTAATTACAAAATAAAAAAAAGGTGAGGAAAAAAGGTGATTTTTAAGTTACTCAAAAACGTTATACCTATATAGACTCAACCAGAAGGCGCCTGTACACAACGCCTAAGCCGACGTATAAAAACAAAGTGCTTCAATTTTTAAGCAAGTGCAAGATACAAGCATAAAAGCGTAACGCTTTTGTGGGTATTCAATGCACGGTGTTAAACATTTATGATTATGACTGGTAAATGCAGAGAGAATCTGTTTACATACTGAGAGGAAAAAAAAAACTGTATCAACTACATCGAGACAACATCAAATAAGACAACAACAAAAATAAAATAAAGTAGCGAAGGAAGCTCCAACAAGGGTAACACAAAACAACAAAAAAAAAATTAAGAAAAACATATCTATAATCAACAGAGGCAAACCAAATAAAAAATTAAAAAAATCATTCCGTAAAAACCTCTTTATGCTAGCATATATATAACTTGTTGCCCTGACTTTTCCTTTCCTTTCCTTTCTAAGCTGCTTGCTTGTATATCGAATCTGCACGCACAGATATAAGCAGTACAATCGCAAGAAAAAAAAGAGGGGGGGGGGAAGAGGAGAAACACACAACACCCGCAAGCGTGGCCTCCACTTGCGAATGCATTCCCCTCCACTACACACAAAAAAAAAAATCAGCAAAAACAGTAGCATTCACTTCTAGAAAAAAAAAAATCAGATTGTACATGCAAACCATGCGTATATTTTGACTCCTACAACCCACATGTCTCTTTTAAATAAATAAAAATTCTGTTTGAAGGAATAAGTAGTTTGGTTCGCAAACAGTTGAAAGAAAAAAACATCCTGTGCGTCCTCACACATACGTAACAAAACAATGTTACACAAACGATCGCTCAAAAAAAAAAAAAAGAAGCAAGACAAAGAAAAAAAAAAATGCCCTAATTCCATTGTAGATGTTGCGATGCATCATAACACTCTGCTTTATCAGAAAGTGTGACTAGGACTCACTGAATAAATACAAGAAAGAAAAATACTCGCAAGGCGTCTTCCAAAAGAAACAAACAAAAAAAAGGCATTAATATAGTTCGCTTCCCTTCTTCTTGATAGTAGAGCGTCGAGGGGCGTGGACAACATTGTCATACCTAGAGCACTCCAAGTAGTAGACCCACTCGATCGTTTCGCCATTGCCGCCAGGAGGTACGCACGACACAATCAGCTTGCCGCGCATCGAGTCTACATTGTCCTCCATCTTGCACTGCACAGGTATCGAGATTGACTTTTTGGGTGCCACACTTTCCGTCTTCTTGGTCACCGAGAACGCTGGTGAGTCTGTTACCACGGTAATAGAAATGGACTCGCTGAAGATGTTCTTGAAAGGAATGGGTGTGTTCTGGTTGGGTTTCATCATGTAAGGGCCCTGGCGCTGAGGAGCAGTGCACGTGGCAAGGATAGGAAACGTGTAAGTGCCTCCAACAGGAGACACCAGCTCGATGGTTTCCTTGCTTCCTCCCATCGCCTGCGGCTCATAACAGAACTCCGCCACCAGCTCCTGGCCCTTCGGCCATGGGCTTGCCTGTGCCTTGAGAGAAGCACCTTGGCCAACCTTGGTAATCACAGAGGAGTTCTTGCCCAAGCTACCGCCTGATATGCTGCCGCCAGCGGTGCTTGGCCCCGACGCAGCGCCGCTGTTACCGCTGGTATTAGGGTCCACAAAACGAATGGTGAACTCCGTGTTGGTACGCGCGTAGTGAGTAAAGCGCAATGGGAATACGATGCTCTGACCCAGTGGACATACGAGACGCGTCATCTTCTCCGTTTGACAAGGACTAGAAGTTAGGTTGAGAACGAGGTTCGTTGTACCCAGTTCTGCGCACGTGACCTGCACCTTAACTGGCGCATACTCTTTGTGCACCAGCGGGAAGAACTCAATGGGAAGGTTAGCAGTGCTCTTGGGAGGCACCACTAGTGCTCCAGGTGCGATGAGACAGTCCACACTACCCTCCAGCTTGCACGTCGCCGTCACCGCCTTGGCGAGTGGATTGGTCAGGGAAATGTTGTGCACAGCCGGATTGCGCACTGGTGCTTGCAGCTCCACCACTGCCGCATTTGGCTGGCCAGAAATCTTCATGGAAATCTCATAAAACTGAAGCATGTCAGAGCGCTCAGGACAGCGGAAAGAAATCGTGCCGAGGTAAAAACCTTCGCGAATAGTGGAAACTATCAAACTGTACTCCTTGGTGCAGCTCGCTGGTACCTCAATGCCACTAGGTCCGTTCATCGTGATCACGCCGTCCTCAGGTGTCGGTGTCCACAGTATGTCCTTGACAAAACGCAGCGGCATGTTCGTCCAGTTGCGCACCGCAAACTTCACCGTCTTGGGGTCGTTGACTTGCAGTTCAATGTTCACAGGCGCGCCGGAGGGGCCCGGGGCCTCAGCGAAACCATCCAGGCGGAACGTAAGCGCCGTGCCATCAGGCTGCGGAATAAACAGAGTGCCCTCATCAACTTCGCTGGTGCGAGTGCTGCGCAATGGTGCATACACAACTGTCACCTCAGCCTTATTCTTCGCCTTGATCGTGATTTCCTTGGGGCCCGTGAATAGAGGATTATCAATCGTGGGCTCGAACGTCCACGCCTCACCGAACTTGTTGTCCACCGTGAGTTTCTGCTCCACAGTCTCGCGTGCACGGCAGCGAAACTGCAAAATACCCTTTGCCGCGGGACGCTCAATCGCATTCGCCTCTACAGTAATGTTCAGCGGTGGAGAGTTGTCAAAGTCGACGGAAAGGTTACGGACGAATTGACTCTTCGCGTTTGTAGGAGTATAGTGCACCTCGCAGACAAACTCTGTATGGGAGCGGATGAAGCCAGAGGGCGGCGTCACTGTAAGCTCACCACCCGCGCGCGCGGCCCCGTTCCACGAGAACTTCTGAGATATGTCTCCGCTGTTCATGAGCACTACACGCCGTGTCGCAGAGGAACCCGCAACGACATCGTCGAAGCGCAGCGATGAGGTATCCAGGTGCATCTCTGCGTCCTCGCAAGAGCCCGTAATGAGTGCAAACGGGAACTCACGGCCACAAACCAGCATCTTCATCTCTCGCTGGAACTCTCCCATGCGCACAGTCGGTTTAAACATAATGGTGACCGTCCGCACCTCTCGAGGCTTCAGCAGCATCGTGTGCGCAGAGGAGATGGAAATGCCCTTGTTGACAAGGTCTGCATCCACGCAACCCACAAAGGAAACTGGCGTGGCAATGCGACTGCGGCACTCAATCCTCATCTCGATCTCGCGACACTCACCGATGCGAGCAACGCCTAGCTTAGCGTAGTGGTTGAGCACCTCCACGCGGGGGATGATACCCTCGCCGCTGATTGGGACCTGAATAGGATGCACACCGTTGAGGACAAGGGTGAGCTTGTCGTCGTGCATGCGCGTTTCACGAGGTAAGAAAGTCAGCTTCACATCGGTGCTCGTGTCCGGACGGGCCACGAAGGAGGTGGTGTCCAGTGTGCACCAGTCGTTCGACTGCGGCAGATTGCAGTCGACAGAGATCACATCCTTGTCGTTGTTGATAATCGTCAGCGTCGCCGTTACCTCACCGTGAGGGTTGTAAGAGGTAATGAAGCGTGGTCCAAAGTCGTAGCGCTCAAAGCTCAAGTGCAGTCTAGGAATGTACGTGGTCGCCTGTACGCCTACCTGATAAGCGACCTTGCCAGCAATCTTAAAGAGCAGGCGGTACTGCCTCAAGGTCTCCTCCGCGGTAGGGTAGTACGTGAAGGTGATCACCGAGCGCTGCTTGGGCATCACCGTGCCAGAAATCTCGTCAATCGACACAAATCGACGTTCCTGGGCGGCGATGGCAAAGTCGAAGGCGTGCTGACCCTTGTTGGAAAGAATAAACCGGCGCACCACACGCTCGTCCACCTGCACGCGTCCCAGGTTGAGGTGCAGCAAGTGCGCGCGCGACGCAACCAGCGGTGGTGTGGTATCATCGATGGGCTCGACTTGTAGAGAGTCATGCACGCATATGCCTTCGCCCTTCACGTTTATGGTCAGTTGTGCGCTTGCTTTCTTCACCTGGCACGCCAGAGGCACGTTGTACTCCATTTCATCCTGAGGCGCAAAATAAATAGTGATGGGCAGCTTCTCCTTTGCTCCAATCGTACCGGAAAGTGGCTTGACCGTGAGGAAGGACGAGGCGCCGCTGATCTCAGTTTTATCAAACGCAAAGTTAAACGGGACGTCATCGCGGTTCTCAAGAATAATCGTCTTCTCCACACGGTTGCCAACGTTGACACAGCCAAAGCTCAACTTGCTACTGTTGAAGAACACGTCAGGATCCACCGCTTTGCCAACCAGTAAGAAAGGCACAGAGGCCTTGCCTGGAATGTTGAACGTCCATGGTGCCTCCCGTATCCCCAGCGTGTCTGCCGAAAACTCAAATGCCATTTCCAGCTGCTTACCTGCCATGATAGTGCCCGAAGGAGTGAGGCAGCGGAAAGGCGACAAGTTCTCGCCCCGCGCACGCTCCAGCCACTCATACTGATAGCTCGTGGCGGTCGGGTTCACCACCTTGAAGCGCATGGCAGTACGGGTATGCAGGCCGCGGGTAAGCATCTCTAGCACCAAAGTTTCGGGGTCGAGCACTGTGCCAGCCTCGCCATCCATGCGGTTCGCCAGGTAGTCGCTTGCAGGAATGTTAAAGTGAACGAGAGGGCACTCTCCCATGCCATGGAGTGGGATCTCCACCACACTGCTTGATTGATGGCGCAGTGCGGAAACGCTGAACGGAAACGTAGCAATCAACTTTGCCGAAGATTCCTCTGCAGTGCGTGGCGCAAATGTGACGGCTATGTCCTGGGACTGTCCTGGAGGGACAACGCCCTCTGAAGGCTTCACAGTGAACTCCCTCACTGTCGATAAACCTAAATTCGTGGCATCCTCACCGCCATCGACGCTCCTCGCGAGGGGAGAAAGCAGGCCTGACGCCGCCGCTGCTGTCGTGATCGTTGCTGGTGAAGCCTTGTCGTCGATTGGCCACACGTTGAAGTTGTAGAGAAGGCCAACGCCACCGGTGTTGATCACTCGAAGAGTCACAATTCGCTTCTGGAATATCTTTGTGACCGGATAGGTAATAACATCCACCGTGTTGAGCTTCCCGTCCACGTCGAGCAGGTGCATCTTAAAGGTTGGTCTGTCGCAAGTGTAACCGACATGGAGCTGCTGCGCAACCGTAACATCCTCCGTAAGGCGATACACAGGCTCTGGCACCGGCTCCATAACCTTTCGCAAATTGCGCCTACCAGAATCGTTGTACGAGATCGCATTACTGTTCTCATCCTCTAGCATCACCCACCGCTGGTTCATCATGCTGCTATCCCATTCAGCGTATTCCTGCACCTCAATGGACTGGACATACACCTCGCACGACAGTTGCTTCTGCACTGCAGGCTCCGTGCAAGTGACGGTGGCGGTGATCGGTTTGGTTGCGCCAGGCGCTATGTGGCCCACAGCGGGCACAAGCTGGACGGTGGCACTGCCTGACGGTGGGGTCCACGAGAAGCGTAGCGTGCTATTCGTATTGTTGCGCATTTGAAACGTGTACTGCTTGGGCTCGTTGATGTAGCAGTCGCCAATTTTGAAGAAGTCCGAGCACGCGGGGTCAATGTCCTCAAAAGAGACTGATTGTATGAAACTGCGCGCCTCTACAATAATCTCCTTGTTCTCAAACGGATTGTCAAGCAATGAGACAAGCAGCTTCATTGTTGCCGTACCTTCGTCCACAGGCTCAAACACCACCTCAAACACTTCCTCGGAGCCGACAGGGATGGTGATATCACGGTTACGCTTTGTGACGATCAAGCCGTTCGCAATGGCCTCGTCGGAAGCTATGATGACGCGCATATCCACAGGCACTAGCCCAACGTTGCGAATTGTAAAGCACTTAGACGTATGTCCGCCGACGTGTGTAAGGGGAAGCTGCACCACGCTGTCAAACTCAGAGTGGACAGCTAGCGCAGCAGCGGCATGTCCTATTATGGTAGAAGACAACGACGAAATCTTCTTGTTCTCCTTGTTGAACTTCTTCAAGGCCTTCTCGCTGCCAGTTGGTACACTCGCGGAGCGTGAGCGCATCTCGGAGCCACCGAAAATGCGAGGCGGTAATATATACTCCACGTTGGGCAGCGTGCCCTCGCCCGCGAGCCCGAATATAAGTGTATTGGTGCGTGAGTCCGTACCGTTCTCCACGTTGGCGACAAAGCGAGCGTCAAAGCGCTGCAGCGATGAGGGCGTGAAGCATACAGTCACGAAGCGACTCTCAAAGGGTGGTAGCACCAGCTGTATCGACTGCGTCTGCGAGTCTGCCTCTGCGCCAAGATCGAAACCTTCAACCTTTCCACCACCACCGACGCCGCCGCCGCCGCCTTTGACACCAGTCCCGTTGCCTGTGGACATAGCGGATTGTAATTGTACAGTGACAGTGCACTCCAAGGGGCTACTGTTGGCAATGCGAAAGCGCTCCTCCACGCGATGGCCGACGAGTGCAGTGCCGAAGGAGAAGGTGCGATCTTCCTTGCCGTATGCCTTGGCGTTACTGTCAAACTGATCAAGACGAAAAACGACCTGCTGCTCCTCAAAAATAGTTTCAACGTCAGAATTCGAGTTAAGGTCGGCGCAAATGCCAGGTGTGGCAGGGTGTGCAGACAGCTCGAAAGGAACCCCCTTGCTTTCATGCTCCGGCCCACTCTGATCAACAAGAATGCCAAGTGTCTCGCGGGTGCGGCTGTTGGACTCTGGAACAGTAGCTACCGTAATCATTATCGTCTCACCCACTGGAACGGTTCCGCGTATAGGCAATATAGTGAAACACCCAATGCGCAGCTCCGAATCCTTGTTGGTATTCTTCACTTTCTTCGAAGTCGTAGATGCCCCCAACGCTTCATCAAGACCGCTTAAGCTTGAAAGTGTCGTGATAGCGGTGGGATGCGACTCGTGACCGTCCTTGTAATCAAAAAGCGAGAAGGTGACGGGGAAGCGGCCTGTGTTACGCAGCTCAAACGTCGCCTCCTTGCGCTGACTGTAGAAGCAAGAGCCAAAGTCGATGTGTGTCGGCTTCAGCGCAAAACGAGTGTACCACGCCTCACCCAAAACAGGAATCGTCTGCAGTGGGTAAAGCAGCTCATTATGCTCAGGGTGGAAGAACGCTACCTCAAGCTGACCCAGCTTGCGCGGGATCTCACCTTCACGCTCAAGACGCGCGGTAACGTCGATAGCGGCTATCGCCGCATCCTTGAAGCCCAGCATACCACGCAGCGTTCCGACTTGCGGAGAAACGGAAATCAGGTTCTGCAGTCTACGCGGCATGCGAATCATGTAGCCAACATCGTATGGTGACTTGTTGAGCACACGAAGCTGCTCTCGCTTGGATTCCCCAACATGCATGAGCTTAAAGTCCACCTCTCGAGTCCACTCAAGCACAACGTCATGACCCTCTACCTTGATCGTCAGAGGTAAGGCTTCATACGCACCGTTGGGCTGGCTTGGATCTGTCACGAGCACCTGCAGCGAAATAGTATAAAGGCACGTGTGGGTCGGCTCAAAGCGGATGGTCAACGGCATCGCCCCATTCTCCTCTATCACGCCATTGGTAGCCTCCAGTATCACCTCTGGTGGCATCTTGTCGATCCCATTCAGCCTCCAAAGCACCGGCATCTGACTCGCATTCGCCATCATAACCGTCATCTCATTGACTCGACCCAGGGCCGAGCGGCCAAAATCTAGCTCCAGCTCCTTGCGTCCATCAAGCGTCAAGGCAGGACGAGAACCCACACAGTGCACCTCCACAATCCACGGCGCAGGGTTGTCCTTCACGCATGCGATGAGCTTGTTGTTGATCTCTCCGACAACCTCTGGGAAAGCGCGTAGCACCACGCTTTGTGATGCTCCCACATCGATCGTAAACTTGGAAGGACTCACCGTGAAGGTGCGGTCCTTCTCATTCATAAACGTCAGCGTCACATCCGACGCAGTCACACCCTCGTTGACGAAGGTCAGTGTTTCTGTGGCACCATAAGTTAGCTGAGTGTCTCCAAGCGCAGTGTTCGACAGCACCAGTGCGGCAGCAACGGCGGCGGCAGAGCCACTGGGCGATTGAACACGCTCGCTCCTTCGGCGTTTGGGAGTCGGCGCAGGCACTAGCAGCGGACCAAAGTCATATAAGCGCTTAGAGGTGAGAAACACCTTCGCGAGCGGCTTGCCCGCTAGCAGGCGAGGGCGTGTAAGTGGGAAGATGGTCTTCTCGTCGCGGCCCATGTCTGGAAGAGCAATATGAGCATGCACCGCCAAGTCAATGGTCTGCAAGGTACCAACAACACCGAACTGGCAGTTCACATCAAACGCACCATCGCGATCAGAGCAGAACTCCACCGTGATGAACGCGGACGACTGCGCGGGGATAACCCAACGAGACATCTCCTCATAGTGCCTAGTGCAGGTTGGCATGCGTACCTTGGTATTCTTCTTTGCGACCACCGTCACCTCCCGCTCCACCATGGAAAAAAAACGAACGCAGTTCACCGTATTGTGACGCATATGACGCAACCGCTGTAAGTCAATAAAGGAAGACCCTCCTTGTGGCACACCACTTGTAAAAGAAGTTTCATTGAGAACACGGCTGGACAACAACATCTCCGGAGTATTTGACAGCGAATTGCCAGGCGAAAGGGACAGAATAGGCGAGTGGATGGAAACACCGTGGTGCCCTACATCCTTGTCCGAAACCGCAATGGCGCTCAAAATTGCCTCAGTGACGTTCTGCGCAGTATCCTCGGCATTTACCACCGCCATCTTTGATACTACAGTGCCACCCCCCTGTGACGGCAGCGGCGCTTGCTGCTGCCCATTTCCCCCCGCAGCACCAACGGCGACGCTCTCTTCCGCACGCATGAGTGCTGTGTGAAGCTGCTTGAAAGCGTCCAACGGCGAAAGACCCCCCCACCGCGGCAAGATAGTAGCCGTCTCTACTACGATGGTGCGTGTGCGGATCGTCTTGCGTGCACCGCGAGACTGCTGGGCCAACTCTAAGCCCAACGCTGCCTGCCGCTCCCGATGCAGACGCTCCTGCACGGAAGGTTGCGGTCCAAAAGCCAAAACGGACTCGTAGCGTGCCATGTCTCGCGTCATTCCGTTCAACACACGTCGGCAGTCGTTGTAATACTTGAGGCGTCGGTTGTAGTCGTCACGGCTGGCAGGGTCATGTGCTTCATAATCTGCCTCAGACAAGGGTTCGATGTATGCGTCATTGACCACCTTCTGATACGTCTTCAGCTCACCCATCACGTAACGCTGGCCCACCACCGCCTCGCTAACAGCTAAGGAGACAACCTTGAGGGGAAGGGAGAGAGCAGTGCACACCTCCTTTACAATGTTGTACAGCGCAAGTTTATCGCTAATGATGGTGCTCTTGAGATCGTCAAAAACAAAGCCGATGCGGTCGCCGCGCTGATGATGCTGCACAAACTGCGCAATAATGCCCTGAATGTGCGCAAGTAAAAGCTTCTTGAGAATCGTCGGTATGAAGCGAGCGTACGCCGCTTCGCTATCGGCCATACCCGACGTCCCAGCGCCGTGGGCAGAAGAGGGCGTAGCACTTACGCCCACAAAAGTGGGATTCTTACGAGACTTTTTCCCTACCGTATGGCTCACCGTAGAAGTTGGGGGCACAATCGACACAGGCCCACTGGCCGCAAAGGGGTGCTGGGCAGGGCAATTACCGCTGCTACTCGAGGGCGACAGCGGCCCCGAGCTTGAAAAGATTGTGTTGAGCATCAGGTTGTCCAGCGGGGTCTCCTCTTTCGGCAATAAGAGACGAGGCCCAGTGTGAGCTGGCGCGGGCGACTTCTCCTCTCTCGTCGCAACAGCCGCGAGAAGGTTGCGCAGCACCTCTCCGTTAGCGGTGTCCAGCTCTGCCTCCGCTGCGATGAGGGCGTCCAAGTCAATGATAGTGTAGCCAAGCAGCTCTTGAAGGTGGTGCGTCTGAGTCGTCTTGCCAGACTGCGGAGGGCCTATCACAAGAATCGCACATGGCTTGCGTGGCTGCACGTTCGCACGATCGAAGTCACGTCCTGCGAGTGCGTCGGTTAGCAACGCACCACCACTGTTTCCTGCGTCACCGTCAACTGGGGATTGTATTGAAGGGGCGGCCGCAGCCACGGAATCTGCTTTATCTGAACTACGCTTTGACACGCGCTTCGAGGCCACGCGCGAGTTGTTCGTGGGGGGAACATCACCGGCGATGGGTGCAATAGGCGCGAAGAGCGGATCACCAACTGCAGGCGTGAATATGAGAGCAGACTCACGGAAATGTACATCAGAGTAAATACGTTCAAGCAGCTCATCCGGTAGCAGTTGACCAGCGCCACGTGTAGGCAAGATCAGGCGACGCTCCGCCGTGAGCTTCAAAGCCATCTCTAGCATCCTGCACTCCTGCGCGTGTACGGGATCGAGATTGTAGCTAAACACTTCAACCGGCGTGTCTTCGTAGTTAGTCACCTTCACCACCTCGTGCACGACTTGAAATGGGCGAACAACAGGAAATTGAACAAGCGACGGGCTGATCATAACGTTTAGAGTACAGCCGATACCCTGGCACTTCACCTCGTGGACCTTTGCGTTGTGTAAGAAGCGCAGCAGAAACGTCGTGCTGCACTCGCCCTTGGTGTAAGGAGCAAAGAAAACATCGACCGTGGTGCTCTCGCCGGGGGCAAGACTGCCTGTATCCCTGTTGGTCCAGAACTGTGGACCCGTCAAGCCGTTTTCGTCTGTTATCGCAGGTGTCTCTGGTCTCGAGGATGGAAGAGTGTTCGTGACTAAACCAAAAAAATTCGCGGCCTTGTTACGGTGCTTCGTGGCATCCTTCAGGGTCAGGCGCCAGTCGCATGGTACTGCTTGCTCGTTGGTAAGGACCAGTGGCACCACCTTGACCTGTCCGAGCACTACCTCGTCAAAGCAAAGGGAATTGTCACTGATACGAAGCGACGGGGTCGCCACAAAGCAGCGGCACTGAATCACCACTACCGGGCCACCCTTGATGTCAATGCAGAACTCAAAGCGGTTCTCGCCGCTTTTCACGGCAAACTCTGTGGCGGTCGTTGCGTCAAGAGTAACCTCAAGCGTGACGTCCTCAAGAGGATCAAGCTTGGGCACCTTCACCGGGTTCACCGTAACAGGCAGGCGCACGAGCTCCTTGCTATCGAGCACAAGAAAAAGGGACTCGGGGCACGTGTTCACAATCCGCACGCGCGTCGTCTTCGTGTCAGTGCGCGTCATGTGCCCAAAATCAACCACGTAGCGTGCCAGAACGTACTTGCTGGAGCCTCCTGCAGTGGTAGAGTTACGCCGCAACACACGGCGCTCCGGCAGCACCGCCGAAAATGCCGTCTCTGCATCAACGTTCACAGGTGCGCGACCTGACAGTTGATACGATCTCGGTATGTCGCTTCCCACCACAGCAATGGCACCTAGATCAAGCTGCAGGGGTGCAGCGGCGCCAGAAGCAGCAACAGCAGCGGACGGTGGCGCAGTGCTGATACTCCTCGCTGATGGAGGCGGAGCAGGTGAACCTGCGCTTCTGGCGGTGGGTGGCGGTGACGGCTTCTTCACCATAACCTTCACTTGCTTGCTGGGAGTAGGCTTGTCTGCGGCAGTCTCGGACCCTGCCGCCATCTGGAGCTTCTTTTCGTTCAGTACAGAGTTGCAAAACGCCAGACGCTCCACCTCCAGCGACACGGGGTCCGAAAAGCAGCGCGGCAGAGGCAAGTCGCTCGTGCGAGAAATATATGGTTTTTCGTTTTGCATTGAGCGGTTGCTGTTATACTCCTCCATCATCGCCGCATAGGAATCAGATTCATCGCGCACCACCGCGGCAACGTCGTCTGTTGCAAACACCGTGAGTGTATTCATCTGCCCTTGACCAGTCACCACAATGAGTTGAGGGTCAAAATGGCCTACCTGAACGGTAAACGTCTCATACACCTCATCCGGCACGGTAGGTGTGAAGGTGACGTTGAGAACAAGACGGTCGCGGAGCGTGCCAGAAGTGGGCGTCACGCGCACACACGAGGAGTTCTTGAGCAAACTTGTGTTGACGGAGAAGCTCACAGCGACGTGTGAGGGATTCGCAATGACAATACTCCTTGTCTGTTCAGCGTAGTACTGCATCACGCCAAAGTCCAATGTGGTGCGGTCATAGTGCACAGACACCTCTCCTGCTGCCCCGACCAGCTTCAGCGGATAATTAGGGCCTCCAGCCACCTCGCACATGGCCGTTGCGTTGTAAAGCCCATTAGATCCATAGAAAGCAGCCTCCACAGTCTGTGAGCCGCCGGGGGGGATAGTTCCCTGAAAAGGAATGAAATCAAACCGCTTCACAGCCCCATCCTCGCTGCCAATCGCAAGAGCGTCACCAACCAAGCGCCATGAAAAAGATGCCGCAATCTCAGTAGATTCGTTGTGTAGCACAAGGTCGCGGCGCTGTTCAGTGTCCTTGAAGATTGTGCCAAAGTTGATTTCGCCTTCCGGCTCAATGCGGATGCTCGGGAAGAGCAGTCTCGCTGACACCCCCACACTCTCAGTATTTGTGTGGTTCACAAAAGAAACGGCAACACGGTCCTTGATGTTGTGGGAAATGAAATCGCCACGATAAGCTGGATCAAACTTGATCCCCACCACCGACGTCGCACCAGTGGCCAAAGTAAAGCGGCTTGGGCCTTCAAGTGAGAAGGGGGAAGAGCGTGAGTCACGGATCCTCAACTGCACCTCAAGATTCATGCTCGTGACGTTCTTCATCGTGAAAGACTTGATGATTGCTGCGTCCTCCAGTCGGACGCAAGGGTCATCGTGAATATACTCAAATTGCAAGTTCTTTGTGCTATAGGCAATCACTGGGGCAATAAAGTTGCCAGTCACCTTGCTGCGCATGATATCCTTGAAGGTACCGCTTTGCTTCATGGAGAACTCATCGGTAAAAACGCCTACCGTTTTGCCAAGTCCCTCGATGCGAAAGGTCGCGCTGCCCCTCGCCGGGATAAAGGTGCGCTCAGGTCTGAAAAAGAACACGAGCGGCGGCGAGCCTTCCTTCGCCTTGGAGCCGCGCATGTTCTGCCACTGCACTTCCTGGTCCTTGCGGCCCTTGTTGTGAATAACAATCTCCTTGCAAATGCTGGTATCAGTGAAGACGTCACCAAAGTTGTAGTCGACAATATTCACCTCTGGCACCAACGCAAAGCCCTTGCCAGTGGCACGGATCGGGATAGGCTTCACTGCACCAATCGAGAACTTGACGTCAACGATGAGGTCATCCGTGAAAGCCATAGCCTCATCCAGGCACGCTGATACTGTGATTGCAGCGCTGCTGTACGGTTCGATGACACCGTCGCTGGGCGCAAAACAGAATATGGGGTATGCGGTGTCCGCGCTGGTCTTGTGAAAGCGCACCTTGTACTCTGCTGGAATGGGGCTCGTGTTGGAAAGCGTAATGACTTTCTCCACTGACTCGAGCACGGGCACAGTGCCAAAGTTCATGGCAGTAGGCTGCACATCTACAAGAGGGCCGCACGCGGTAGCTGTGATAAGAACCGTCTGTAGTGGCTCTGCATTACCAAGTGTACGCAGACCAACCAAAAACGTAAGGCTGCCAACGTCGAGTGCGCGCAAGGTAATAGGCACCTGCACCTTGGAGTGGGACTCAAGAATCTCAATCGTGGATTCACGGTCTACGGCGCCGATGCGCACATCCGCCTGCTCACGAACCGCATCCGCCCCGAGCATCACTACCTCAAATTTGCCAGACATAGATGTTTCATTGACTACCTCCAGGCTCAGCGTGTAGTCGTAACCGACGAAGCAACGACCATAGGTCAGCTTGTCAACCGGCATGAAGAGCGGAGGCACCATGCACGCCGCCCTCACTGGGATGGAATCGACATTCTCACCAACGTCGTCGATGTCCACAATGAGCGCAGTCTCATAATCGCCGACAGTGTTGGAGAGCAGCTCCACACGCACCTCCTGCACCTCATGTGGAGCAATCACGCCCACAGCGGGGATGATCTGGAACTCCTGCTCATGAACGCAGTCACGCGGCAAGTGGAGCGTAAACCCCATTGGAACGTGACTAGTGTTGGTAATGTGAAACGTGCGTGCGTGCCAAAAGTTGTAAGAGACATTGCCAAAATCGAGCTCGTCTACATCAAACTGAAAGGTCGGGCCCACCACACGCCCCTTGAACTGCAGAGTGAGGTCCTGTATGCCACCGTGAAGGTGGATGTGAAACGTGTCGGAGATGACACCGATGATGTCAGACTGTAGCTGCACCTTTAACAGCTGCATTTCTCCCGGTGCGAGGACGCCAGAAGAAGGGAGGAAGGTAAACTTCTGACCAAAAATGGAATCGGTCGGCAGAACCGCAAAGCGCGCTTCGATACTACCAACGTTCTCAATCTCCACTTCGTATTCATGCAAGGCGTTCATGTATACATCACCAATGTTTAACCGCGTGTACTCGAGCTTGCACTGAGGACCAATACTAGATCCGGCCACCTGAAGGGGCAGGCGCTGACGGCGACCTGCAATGTCAAGAAACGCGGTGGCTGAAGAGTGCACGGCAAGCTGAGGGCAGAAGGTAACGGTAAACTGTCGTGTACCACGTCCGTAAATAACACCATTGGTGGGCTCAATAGAGAACACCTCGTCGTCAAAGACGCGCTGAACAGAGCGGATTGCCTCAATACGCTCGTCCACCATACGAAGACCAACCGCCGAGGCTCGAGAGACATCTGCGGTTGCAGCAAGGGCATGAGCACCATCATCGCTAAAGTTTGTCTGCGTCAGCGAAGCGCGTGTCTGAGCCACTTGCGTTTCCTTGAAGCTGTCCTCTACGAGCTCGTTGTAATCCGCCTTCCAGCAGAACTGAATGGTCTCGTTGCTATCATTACGCACCGTCACCACTGCCTGACGCTCCGTCGTTACAAATGTGTCCGCAAACTCAACAGTAGCCACGTCAAGAAACACTGGGAGCTCGATAGCCGTGCCGAAGATGGGCAGGTCTTGCACCATGTCACCTTCCGCGCCAAGGAAGAAGCGGATGATGCCGCTGTACTCTGCCGTCGCCGCGGCCGTCGTCCCGGCCTCCGTGCCTGGCGCAAAGACAACCTCCACAGGCTCAACACCCCCATCGGGGCTGACTGTGCCACAGCTAGGAGATAAAGCAAATACAGAACTAGTCGCCACTGCAGGCTCGCCTGCTGCTGCTGCTGCTGCTCCAGCGTCAATAAAGATTGCGCGCCACACACATGGGGTGCTGCCCACGTTACGCAAGAAGAGGGACGTTTTGCTGCTGCCCTTCACGGGTGCATCGTTCACGGTGAAGCGCGCTGGCAGCTCAAGAGAACCGCGGCTGCCAAACGCACGCACTGGAATGTAGAACTCCTCGTGATCTGTGGTAACGGCGAGACTACACGAATAATCAACGTTTTCCTCTGGGGTAAAGAAGAGCCTATACGACACAGTGAGCCCCGAGGCGACCTTGAGAGTGGACTCTGCTCCCTTTGGGGCGGCAAGAGTGAAGCAGTGGGACTCTGGTCGTGCTACACGCAGAAACTGGTTCGCCTTAGTGCGATTCTTGAAGGTGAGAGTCGCCTCGTAGGTCTTGCTGGGTATGAAGGAATGGAAAACAATCTCCTCCGCGCTCAACTCAAACGTCATGTCAGGAGGAAAGGCAACCTCTGAGCGCTGCAGCAGCGTCTTGAGAGATACTGGGTCGGACGTCGTAGCAGCAGCAGCAGCGGCAGCAGTAGCCGCAACAGCAGTGACAGGTACACATGCCACTGAAGACTTCATGGGCAAAGAATTCACAGGCGTCACTTTAGAAAGCGTGGATGCATTCTTTTTACTATTTATTAATACATCAGTTTTCCCAGAAGGCATGGCTGCTTGGCGTGTGTTGAAACTACCAAAATATGTCTATGTACGCAAAAAAAACGAAAAAAAAAAATGCTTAATAAAAAGATCAAAAAAAAACTACTTAACTAGAAAAGAAGATTAGTCAGGTCTTCTTGACAGTTTCAGCTTTGTATGTATAGAAATGTGCGTATATGTAAGTGGAATAGTGCGGAACCAGAAAGATAAGAAAAAAAATGCTGCAACCCTGTGTATGTAGAAAAAGAGTGGGAGGGGATGCTTGCGTAACAAACGCTACTGTAGCTTCTCTCTTTTTTTTTTTAAAAGAGTAAAAAATTCTAAATGTGACTTCACGCACAAACACACACACACACACACACACTGCACTGCACCGTCACAAAATTACTACCACAAAGGGATCCTTCACTTTAGAGTAATAATAATAATAATAAAAGAAGAAGAAGAAGATGGAAAGAACGCGACAAAAATTATTACAAGTGAGAGTATCAAAGCATTTTTTTTTTTAAAGCAAAAAGAGCTGTTAAGATAACAAAATTACTAGTCGAAGCCTTCCTTGTATCATCAAAAGAAAAAAAAAATGGGACTGCCTGCTCCACGTAAAATGTCATGGTTGTGCCCTCACAGCTTATGAAGACAAAAATACGTGTGTATAGGAGGCACATGCAGAGAAGTAAATACGAATATAAATATATACTCTATCTCCGTCCACTTTAGGACACAGAGATAGTTATCGCACCTTACGCGGAACACGAAATTGTAACAATAATGATAATAAAGATAAGGAGAAGTGTACATAAGATCTGGCAAAGCAAAAAAAAAAAAAAAACCTCCAGTGGCATCACATCTGTGCTATACGCAACGTGGAAGAGAGAGAAGGAATACATATGGTAGGTATTACCATGAAACGCCAGTGGGGACGGTGGCGAGAATCAAATTGAAAAGAGTACCGTTCATCATCTCAGATTTCTATTTTATGTTTTTCCCCTTTTTTCATTTCATTGTGTTCTTTGCTTCATTCATTCATGTGTGCATAAAAAAAAAAAGTAATTAAAGCGACACAACCAGAATGTTGCGTCCTGTTGTGCCTCTATCTTTAATTCTACTGAAAACCCACTNCCCCCCCCCTCTCTCTCTCTCTTCCCCCTTCTCACCGTCATCACTTTTGCTTTTTTTTTCTTTTGTTGTTGGCACGCCTACTCCTTGTCATCGGGCACATTTAGCGCCGGCACATACTGGCGTTTTACAAGAATAAGCACGGTTGGGCTGGTAGCGCCAACTGCCTTTAGTGTGGTACCTTCCTCAGTAATGAAGCGGCCCTTGTAACTAACAATAAAGGCATTCATGTTGACATCAGCAAAGGCGCTGACAGACTTCTTGAAAGTGCGCTTCACCTCCTTCATTGACGCAGCGATATCAATGTTGCCCTCAAACCGCCCCTCGGAGCACTGAAGCGACACCAAAATTGTATTGGCAGACATGTGAGGGAAGTGATAGATATCGTGATTCTTTTCGTTTTCCTTTTCTTTTTTCCTATTTTATGTTAAGCTACATGTCATGAAAATAAAGAAAAGAAGGAAAAGAAGGAAAAAAAAGCGAATAATAATAATAAATATATCAAAAAAAAAAAAGAACACCAACAATATCTATATACAGCCCCTCTCACATAAGAAAAGAAAATGCAGTTTTGCTGAGCAGTTCAACAAGCCTCTTCTAAGTAAATATATAATATAAGAAATGATTAAACTTTTCTGTTTACACGTATCAGTTTAGCTTATCGCATTCCTTTTCGTGCCGTGTGCATCAAACCCCAAATCCTCTCCTGTTTCTCTCACTATTACAACAAAAAAAAAAAACGTGGTTGGCAAATCATTTTCTCATTGAATCAGCTGAATGTCCACAGAGCCCAGTGCATCCATCACCCATTGCGGGTAGTCCTTGTGGGGGTAATATGATAGAAAGAACTCCTGCACATACTCCGTAAAGCGGCCCTCTTCAATCGCGCTGCGTGCGCCACGTGTCAAATTGATGAGATAAGCAAGGTTATGGTATGATAGCAGGGTAGCAGCAAGGGTATCCTTAGAAGCAATGAGATGCAAGTACGCCCTCGTGTACGTTGTGCACGTCATGCACTTGCACTTGGGATCCAGTGGGCCAAAGTCGCTGGCATACTCCTTCTTGGAAAGCTGCAGTTTACCCACTGACGTTAGCGCAGAGCCAAAGCGAGCAGTGCGACACGCATAAACGCAGTCGAACATATCGACTCCCAGCGCGATACAAACAAGAATGTCTTCCGGGTATCCAACGCCCATACAGTATCGTGGCCTATTGTCTGGCAAACCATCCTTGGTGCATAGTCGCACCATTCTCCAGAACTCATCCTTCGCTTCACCACCACTGAGTCCTCCAATGGCGAACCCCTTGCACTCCTCGCGCTTCACCATCTCTTGCACACAGTAGCGCCGCAGGTCAGCCTGCAGACCACCCTGAATGATGCCGAAGATACACTGTTTTTCCCTATTCTGGTTCGCTGCTAAACAACGGTCAAGCCAGCGAATAGAACGATGCATCGCCTCCTCCACACGAGGGCCAGTGGTGAGCACATGAACCACATCGTCCAGCTGCATGATAATATCACCGCCAATTGCATTCTGAATGCGCACGCTGTCTTCCGGCTTCAGCAATAACGAGCAACTGCTCTCCGCATCTGAGCCATTCGCAACTGCCTCCTCTGCATACTCGCTCGCACCAGTCACTGTGCTGGTTTCGACATCAGCGCCACCGGCCTTGCTGCTGCTGCTGCCGCCGCCGTGTGTAGACTGGAAACGTACCCCCTCCTCTGTAATGCGCGCAAGTTTCAGCAGACTCACCATTTGGAAGCCACCACTGTCCGTTAAAATATTCTTCCTCCAGCCTTCAAGAAAATGAATGCCATCCATGTTGTCTCGAACCCCATCGGGAGAAGTGCACGTCCCCGCCGCGCTCTCCGCAGCGTTCTTCAGCCGCGTCAACTCGCGTAGCACCTCCTCACCGGGGCGTAGTCCCAAGTGGTACGTGTTACCAAGGATGATTTCCACGTCCATCTCGTCCAGCTGCTCCACTGTGATGCCTTTTAAGGCGGCCTGGGTAGCGACGGGCATAAAAATGGGCGTGCGGAGAGGTCCGTGTGGGAGGTGGAAGAGCCCACTGCGTGCAGCCACAGGCCGCTTCCCTTCTGGGCCGTGATTCGTCTCGAAGGTAAACATAGCTAACGACGTACTGGTTGTAAAGTGCTCAAAGTCCTTGCGAGTAGTGAATCCACCTCAGGTCTACTCCCCTGTAGGTGGATTCTTTGTAGAAAGTAAGTGAGTATAATAGAAGAGCGAAAAACTATTTTATTATTCTTAGATATATATGTATATTCTTTTTGCTTCTCTTTAAAGGTGTGAACTCAATTTGGCAATACGCGGGAAATATTGAGTGTATTTAGCAAAAACAAAAAAAGGGGGGGTGAGGAAAAACGCAATTTTGATGTTTAAAAAAAAAAAAAAAAAGAACAGCACTGGAGGAACAATGTATAAAACTAAGTGTACTCACGCACACACGAACGCACAGAAGTGAACAACGATTGAAACACGGTTGTTGCTCGTAATAATTATAATAATAAATAATAGTAAGGATAGTGACTACTATCCACTCAGCACCGCAGATGAGTTGAAGTTACAATTTTTGTGTGCTTTTCACCGATTTGCAATCAGTAGAGCAATGGCTGAAATTGATTTCCCATTCATTTTCCTCAGCATGTTCATCATTTAACGAAGAGAAAACAAGAAAAAGAGAAAGAAAATTTATAAAATGAAAAGTTGAGTGTCAACTCGCTTTTTTCATCCACATAAAAAGAGAAAAAAAAAATCAAAACGACAAAAGAAAGTACAGAAAAAGATACATACATAAATTTAACATGCATATGTAGCCCTCCTTTTTGGGGTTTCAAGATTGGTACTCTTTGTGCATATAACAACCTTCATTTACGAACACACTCACCAAAACCATCCGCACTCGCTTGTTATTGCTTTCCTTTGAAAGAAAAAAATAAAATGCAAAAAAAAAAAAGAAGAAAAAAGTGTATTGTCATTCGCCACTTTGATTTTCACTTTTGCGCCATGATTGGCACCAACAGCGGTACCTGTTTGATGTCACTACTGGAAATACGCATGTACAAACATACATACACGCATGGTATGGAAACTGCTGTCGACCTCACTAGGTAGGATAGACAGTCAAATCAACAACAACAGTCACAAACTTGAGCTCTGATGAGCAAGAAATAAAAGAGAAAGAGCTTTTATTATTGTAGACACACAGGCGAAAGAGTTCTGTGAGACGTGGCGTGGGCACAGACAGCAAAAACATTCCCCTTGGGGCACGTCCCTCCCACCCACCCCCCTCTTTCACGTCACCTGCGTGTCTTCTTNCCCTCTTTCACGTCACCTGCGTGTCTTCTTTTTCTGATCCTTCATAAACTGATCCATAAAGTGACTCTCTTGTGCAAAGAGAGCATCTGCGCTCAACTTATCAATGTCACGGCGACGCAGCGGTGCAGAAAGAAATGGCACATTCGTCGGCGATGAAGCGGTTGCTTCGCATGCCTGCTGCTGCTGCTGCTGCTGTTGAGTATCCGCTGTTGCTCTTCGTGGACGAGGCCGCATTACTCCGGCAAGACTCTCAAACGGGGTGGTGCGAAGCGTCTTGGCCTGCGTCGCCTGCATGTACCGGGGCACCGACTTGCGTGGTGGTATCGATTGCCGCTGCGGCGGAGATGGTGACACGCTATCCTCCCTACCCTCCTGTCTTGGCTCTGGCTCCCGTTCAGCTTCTGACCTCCCTGGCGGCTGTAAAGATAGCTTCTGCTGCTGCTGCTGCTGCTGCTGGTGAGAGGGATGAGAGTTTAAGTCTGTTTCAGTGTGAGGAGTAATGCTGTCTGTGGGACCGTCCAGCTCTGCGCTGCAGAGTCCAGTGTGCGTAGACTTCTGTTCCTTCACACCGCGCTCCACGCTGAGGCCAGCACCATCCTGGCGCGGCACACGTGGTGAAGCGGTGTCTGGCTTTGAAGTAGGAAGGCCTTCCTGGCGCTGAGTTGCAGAGTACGGGTCAGGTGAGAAAGCATCGGCGTTGTCCGTTGTCGGGTCAAACTGCTCCACTACCACATCCATCAGTTCCGTCCTAGACGATGATGATGATGATAAGTTAGAAGAAGGGAAAGGAGCGGAAGGCACTGGAAGGAATGTGGGGGTGCCGCCGAGGGTGGCATTGAGAACACGTGAAGAGGCTCACTGGGAGACTCAAACGGAAAAGATATGCTTTCAGGCCACGCGTCCCCAATAGGCGCATATGGGGCTTCACGCGGCTGCGCACTCGTGTGACGCTCTTGCGTGTTGACCGCTTCCATATGGGGCGGCGATGGTCCACTGCGGGCGTCCACTCTTTCCGCTTCCGGCAGGCGGTGCTCGTGCACCTCCTCAAGTATAAATTCCACCGTCTCGTCTTCGGCATCGTTGTCATTGGCAACATGCAGTCCAGACTGTGGTCTGGTGACGCTATTGCCGACGACGCTGGAAGCAGAGCAGCTCTGCTCCTTCGCTACACTAGAAGGTTGTACAGACACAGGATACGAAGAGGCAGCATCTGCGGGTGCACCTGCAGCAGCACCACCGCCACAAGCCCCAGGCCCACCACCCCACTGCTCTGGCACTGCCTCTGTGACCGAGCCTGAATTCCTGCAGAGATGTTCATCTCTTAGTGCACTGAAGCTCACACCTCTATTCACGTAAAAGGCAGAGGCGGAAAGTGTGCCGTGGAGATCTAGAAAGTCGCTATAGAGATAGTGGGAAAGCTCTTCACGCTCACGTTCCTCTTGCTCTACCAGTTCGTGCAGTCGCAGTGCAATCAGCTTCAGCTTCTCCTTGCGTCGCAGTTCGGCCTTCATGCGCTCCGCGATGTTAGCGCTCTTGCCACCATCGCCATCATTCTTCCTACGTGGAGCAGGAGGCAAGTGTACCCGTCCCCCATTTATGTTAGCGCGAAACAGCACCACGACACTTGACATTGCAAACGTGCTACCACGCTCACACATGCGTGACGCATAAGACAGACCATCACGGCACCAGTATAGAAAGTTATCCGCCGCGAGACCTATAAAACAGCCCTGTTGTTGGTTAAAGCTGATGATGTCGCCATAGCTGAGCCCACAGTGCACCTTATCCGGCGAGCTCTCGAAGGTATACATGGTGTCATTTGCAAGACGGTATATCACCGGACGTGACACAGTATTGTCGAATGGTGGTGGCTGCACAAAACCTCGCAGCTTCTCTCTCTTTTTGCCTAGTTGCCCATCATACTCTGCGCGGGACTGCCCATCGCCAAGCACTTCATAGGCCTTTTGAATTTCTTGAAAGCGTTGTCTAGCTTCTTCGGTGCCGCCACACTTGTCTGGGTGTGTGCGGAGAGCGAGTTGGCGGTAGGAAGTTTTAATCTCATCCTGTGTCGCCTTACGCGACACGCTCAACACCTTGTAATACATAAGAGCCCCACAGATGAACCTTCCAGTGCACAAGTACACAAAAATAAAAGTAAGTGGTGGAGTATATAGCAGAAGAGTAATCAAATGAAAAAGAAAAGAAAAAAAGGTAGATGTGGTAATGTTCTAAGAGTGTTGTTGTTGTTGTTGCCTTAAGTGAGCTATAAATTAGCTGGGTAGACGGAAAATAAAATGAATAGAACTATATGCACGTGTATATATACATATAGCACGTACAGAATCAACCAGCGCTTTGTGTGTTTGTTTAGTTATTTTGGTCACTACTAAACACTTGAAAATACAGCTGCGCACAAAAGCAAGCACACACAAACAAGTGTCGGCGTAGAGTAAATATATATATATAAGGCTCTTACCTGCGACGCCAATTAAAAAAAAAAAAAAATGAAAAGAAATGATGTATAATTTTCCGCCCCTTATATCTATGAGAAACAGATAGATAAAAATATTAAATTATAAAGCGTGCGTACCTAATTTAAAAACTGAAACAAAAAAAAAGTAGAGAAGTGCTGAGAAGAAAGACAAACAAACCCTCTGAGCCCTTTCCACTATTGAAAGATCAGAAAACACAAGATAAAAAAAGGCAAATCATAAAAAGGGGTGGAGAAAAAAATGTTGAATGAACAAATGGAAACGCTGCTGTGCATGCATCTATTAGAAATTCTTCAAGACCCAACCATTGTAACCTCCATGAACGCTTCATTACTTTTCTTTTCACTATTATCATTGTAATTTTTTTAACTTTTTTTTTTTAGTTTTAGAGAAACAAATGTATGATGTAGAGTTGAATAGATGCGCGTTATATGTATACTTCCATGTCACACACAGTAAAGGCGTAAATATAAAACCAGCACAGGCAATATTTATGTCTGGAAGTGTTCTCCCAATTAAAATTAGGAAAGGCGTATGTTAAACATTCGTGGCTCCTGCACATCCACATCTTCATCATCATCATCACCACTCTCAAGACCACCAAATTGCAGCGACGGCATCTTCACACGCTGAATCGCATCAGCACCTCGCGTCTCGGTCAAAAATGTAGACACTTTCTGAATCCATAGCATACGCCCTACCTCATCGTCCTGGGCATCACCAGAAAATTTTAGATAGGGATGCTGGAGAGCTTCCTGAATCGGCACTCGTGCGTTTGGGTTAACGCACAGCATCTTGCATAGCAAATCCAGTCCTTCTTTAGGCAAGATGGATTCAGGGAACTTGTATGGCAGCGTGCCGTGTTCAGCGGCAAAGAGCGGTGCAATCTCACCCTTCCTCCCGCTACTGTTCCTCTCCTCCTCCTCCTCCTCCTCTTGCTCTTCCTCGTCTTTGTCATCAGAGGAAGCTAACTCTGGTGGCGGTACTGCTGCAGTAGTGTTCTTTGGTGTTTTACCCGCCATAGTGGTACCAAGAAGCTTGTGGATAGCTCCTACCATGCCAAGCTCACTATTTGCGTTGAACAAATGCTTCTGAAGCACTAGTTCGGCAAAAACAACTCCCAACGCCCAGACATCTACCGCAGTGGTGTATGTGGCTTCTCCAAGCAAGCCCTCAGGAGGCTGGTAGAGCAGCGTCGTCCGGACCCCAGTCGGTGTGTAGCAACCACGCTCCTCCTTCTCCTCGTCCCTCGACTTGCTGCTATCATCGCTAGAGTCGCTATTAAAAATAAATCGAGCAGAACCAAAGTCAGAGATCCGTAAGTCGCCCTTCTTGGTCACAAGAAAGTTACTGAGCTTAATATCTCTGTGCAGGATACCACAGTCAGTGTGCAGAAAGTGAACTACACGCAGCATGCGGCGCAGGAGGTAGCGCAGCACTGGAGCTTGGCTTAAGATGGGGCATCTGCTGCTACTTGTCCCGGCAACAAGACCACCACGACCACAGAGCGCCTGAAGTCCCAGAGCGTTGGCGCGCTTCTTGATCGAAATACGGCGCAGATCAACGTCACACAACTCCATCACAAGACACAATTCCTTGTGGGGTGCCTCGACAACATTCAGCAGCTCAATAGGTCGTGCTGTCTCATCGATAGACGCCAAGGCTAGGTTATTATGATCCAAATACTGCGATGCACACGAATCAGAAGAAGAAGGGGTTGTCCTTTTGCGTTCACGAAGTTTCTGCGCTACAAAGCGTAGCAGCGTGCTCTCACGCAAAACAGTCTCTGATATCCCATGTCGGCCAAAGTCGTTCCTCTGAGTAAATAATCGCTTGACAGCAACGCGTCTGCCGGCGTTGTCACCAATGCGTTCAGAAGCTGCGTAGACAACGCCTTGAGACCCACGCTGCAGCAGCTCCTCCTTGCGTAACGCGTGTTTGAGAGTGTGTTCACGAGGAACCTCAGTGATGTACGGCACGGGATCACTGTCTCTGCTCTCAGGTACCTCCCACTCACCATCATAAGCGGACCACGTAGGTGAAGAAAGCATTCACGCAATCTTTCAAAACCGTGAACTTTCTTTTTTCTTTTTTTGCTGTTGCTCCTCGCGATAAAGTAAAAGAAAAAAAAACTTCCACCTAAGGCTTCAATGTGTACTGCAAGCACACACACACACTCTGCAAAAGCAGAAGGAAAATAAAGAAAAAAGAAAACCACAAGAAAATGAGAGAGAGAGATAGTAAAGCAAAAGAGCTGGTGCACAAAGCAGAACTGAAAACTCCACATAGACAAAAGTATAACCTGCCGAAGTACAATAATGTAAATGAGAAAACATCCAGGTTCCATCCTTCGCGCCTCTCAAGCGCCATCGTAATAGTAAAGAAGAAGAAGCAGCAGCAGTGTTGACCACTAGATCATCACCAGTTTCTTTTGCTTTCGACACATGAAAGGAGATGGGAACCCACATAACAACAGCACAATTTGTTCATACACCACATACATCCAAAAAAAAAAAGAAAAAAAAAGCAAGAAGAAAAAATGAAATATCAAACCAACCATTAGCGTTGTGGCTATGTCAACAATTTTGAAAGAAAAAAACAAAAGCAGCAATTGAGCCACCCATAACTTCCCCAAAGTTGACCTCAACTCCAACGTAGCGTCCTCCCGGCTACCAGCCTTCCCTATTTTTTAGTTTTCTTTTCTTGTAGCTGTGCAAGGGCATCCCTATATTGCACACCCATGTTTCTCTTCCTTTTTGGAGAAACGACGGAAAGAACGGCGTCCCCTATCCAACATGCACGCACACACAAAAGTAAGTAAAAAAGCGAAAATACGCATCGTACACAATAGGCAAATTTATGCATATGCATATGTCTCACACTCACGCCCGCTGCTTTGGTTGTTTGCTTTCATTTTCTCTTCTTGCCCGTTTCCATCCCTCTTCAGTTTTCTTCTATGAAAAACCACTCATAATGACCATGCACACGTACACAAAAAAAAAAAGAAAAAAACACGAACAACGCATTTACATTGCTCGTCTCTACATACGCATCCAAAAAAAAAAAAAATGCACCATTTCGCTACAAACCAGAAAAAAAAAAGAAATAATAGTAATAAATAACGCAACATCCCTATTGCTACAGGTAAAGAGGAAGGAAAATGAACTCTGGCGCTTGACCTCTACTCTACTCGTGCTGGAAATGCTGGTTGGTACGGAAGTCCTGATAAATGGTGAACAAGACGTGCAGCGAGTCGATGAGGGAATTGTAGGTGGGTATGTCAGCGATTGCGCAAAGCGTGCGCACGTACTGATCCATATCCAGGTCAATGTGGGACGGTGGGAACTGGACATCAGAATTCAGCATCGTCTCGAACTCTTCAGGCCACAATTGCATCAGCGTCTCAATCTCGGGCATAGGCCTCTGGTAGTTGACGGTGGGTAGAGCCTTTTTGTAGTGCACCTTTTTCACATCAGCAATCCAGCGGTCAATCACCTCTGGGCGGTTCGCGGCGTCCTCGAAAGAGTCCACCACTTGTGCTGAAGACCCCGCACCGTGCACGTTGGTTGCACGGAGCTCTAGCTGCACCACAGCAGGGTTGGACTGCGGAATCGTTGGTTCGTCGATCACGTACAGACCCAATCCATCAGGGCGACCATCAGGACGTGGGACCTTCACGAATGGATCGAGGTCCCCCACGGCAGGGATGTAATCAGGGATAAAGGGGCGAAGCTTGGCGGGCAGTTCAGCCACAAAAGGCCGATAATCCCCGATGAGCTTGAAGAGATCCTTCATCTCGTAGCTTGCAGATTCGTTCACCTTTTCGTACTTGGCAGAGTTATACTCAAGGCTCGTCAGCACCGGCTGATTTGACTGGCCACCAACCGCTTCACCAATATCATCGGGCCTCTGGCCAGCAATGTTGCGCATCTGGTAGTTGGTCTCGTCTTCTTCATCGCTTTCCGACTCTGCAGACTCCTCCTCGTCATCCAGTGCCATCGACTGAGCCGCTGTGTTCGTCGCCTCACTAGACTCTACAGGAATCCTCTCGTCATGAGAAGAGTTCTCCACCACAGTGCCCACTCTGCGTGACTCGGGCATTGCCCGTGGGGTAGGAATGACATCTGAATTGTGTACTGGCAGACGCTCGTCGTTTGGGTTGTTCGGCAGAAGCTCTCCGCCGCCAACAGCGCCACTGCCGGAACCGAGCGAGGTGGCTGGGTTGCGACCTCCCTGTGGAGGAGTACAAATATTTCGGTCATCCTCCACGTGGAACATCTCATCGTTGGGGTTGTTTTCTATGACTGTGCCTTTGGCAGCAGCGATATTGATCGCACCAACAGGAGCAACAGGAGTACGGGACCCACTGCTGGATTCCTCCTCGTTGGTAGACATTGAGGTGTTGTTGGAGTTATTCTCTGAGGAGGAGGGCTCACGGCTATCACCCAGTCGGTTAGACATATTCCTTCTTCTCTCTGCTGTTGTTGACTTAAAAAAAAAAAAAAAAGATTTCTCACTACCCCACGTAAATATCTACACTGGAAACAGCTTGAGTAGTGGATTTTTATTATTTTTTAATTATTTATTGTTTGTTTGTTTGTTCAATGAGAACAAAAGAAAGAGAAGAAAAGGTTAATCGTAAAGAGAAGAGAGAGAAAGAGAGAGAGAGAGAGAGAGAGAAATTATAGAGCAGTTGCGTGTTCCTGAACATACAAACGTTAGTCGAGCAGTTTTTGCGCAATAAACCCAAGTGTGCGAGATGATTGCAAACTCATATGTCTTTACTTATATAGTTAGTAAAGGAATACTTTGAGCGTGAAAGCACCATGAGCAGGAAGGAGATCGCAAAATAATACAAAAAAAAAATAGAAAAAGCGTTAAAAGTGTACACCCAACACTACTTGTGCTCTTTTCTAAGAACTCTTTCTCGTCTTTTTCTACTATTATTTCTCTTTTACCCCCGCATCGATGGTACGTGACTACTGCTCTGCTACAGCA
This sequence comes from Sergeia podlipaevii, assembly GCA_030849805.1. Lineage (NCBI taxonomy): Eukaryota > Euglenozoa > Kinetoplastea > Trypanosomatida > Trypanosomatidae > Sergeia > Sergeia podlipaevii. The sequence continues at coordinate 125,263 of JASANZ010002265.1, forward strand.
TCAAAGTGTGTATGAACTTCTTGCTAACATTCACCGCAAGGAGTCATTGCCTGCAGCTTGTTTCCTTCCCCTTCTTATTACTTTTTACAATATTGTTCAACTACTCCACTCTAGCACAATTATTTTTTAAAAAAAAAATCTTGTTCTTCTTCTCTTTTGTTTTCTTCGTCTTCCTCTTAATGGTCTGTGTGGCTATATATTACTAACACACAATCACACTGAAAGGGGGAGTTTTGTTAAAATGGCTACATGTCTTCAACAAGTAAACAAAATAGAAGCAAGCGCATCTTGCACTTGAAAAAAAAAAGAGTGAAATACAGTTTGGACGCAATTGCTCATCATACACTGGAAATGAAACAGACGAAAAAAAAAAGCAGGCAACAGCACCACAACACCAAGCTCTGCAATCTACATCACTAAACAAGATGAAGTCAAATCATAACAGCAATAACAAAAGATAATAATAGTAACCATAAAAAACAGCAAAAATGAGACAGTTGGTGTATATATATATATATATAATGTCTCTCTGTGTGGAAGGAAGGGGGCTACCAAGCAAGGTAGTCTTGATTGTATCTAGGTAATAATAAAATGTATATAAACAATTTTGAGGAACGACGTAAACACGCAATCAGGTCACATAGAATCTGTATCGCTAATAAAAAACAGCACAAAGAACAAGTGATAAGCATTTATAAAAAAAGGAAAACAAGAACATCAAAAGTAGATCTAAAACCGTTGGAAGAAGAAACCTATATTCCGGTGTATGTGAGCCCCCTCGCTATTCTCCTCCTCCGCCTTAAATTTCCGCCCTACCCTCCTTCTCAAAGAATCTACACCCATAGTTACGAAAACGTCATCGCTTATGGTGTATCTCCTTCATAAAAAAGCACTTGTTCTAAAAAGAAAAAAATCACAAGAAAGAGAGAGAGTAGATGAAAAGAACAAAGGGGGGAAAGGAAGAAGAAAAGGGGGCACAGGAATCATTCGCTTTCAATAAATTAACTTCCGCATACAGCAACTCTACAAGCTATGTTCTCTACATACTACAAAATCAAGCTCGCAAATAGAACCGCCGCAGAACACACACACAAAGAAAGAGGAAGAAATACAGAACAAACAAAAGCAAGCTACATAAAATCAATAATAATATTAAAAAAAGACCACTGCGTCATTTTTCCCCCCTTTTGAAGGATATACCCCGATAAAAGTGCTCGTCTCAGCACCAAGGCAACATCAAAATAAACAACAACAACAAAAGAAGAAAAAAAAATAAAGAAAAAAAGTTGTCTATACAGTGTTGAGCTGCGCCGGAAGGTGGAATCCTTGCGGCTTTGTGTTATCCTCGGCCAGTTTCCGCTCCAGTTTGCGCTTAATGTAAAGCCGAAAAGCCTCTGAGCACCTGCGGAACTGGAGATCAAACTCCTCTTCATATCCACTCGGGGCATCCTTCAAGTACATGTACAGATCATTTATTCCTTCTGCAGAGGTGACATGGTTACGAATTTTGCTAAAGATTGCAGCAGCCACCTTGCTAGAGTATGGTCCCTCGACACCATTGGAGAGGGCTGTGGCAGCACTAGTGTTGTGACTAGAGGAGCTAGCAACGTTGGCGGTGGCACCAACAGCAGATGGAGAGACACTTCTGTGGGGCTTTGTGGCTCTAGGTGTGGACACAGAATGCGGCACCGTTGGATCGACGTGTGTCGCGACCGGCGTAGGAGTCACCCTCTGCAGCGATCCAGGCCCCGGGGACTTCTTACGCGTTGCCGCCTTATTCGGCGTGGGAGACTGAGAGGCCCGCTGAGTGTGGCGGCTCTCCTCCAGAGCCTGTTGGTCGTTGTCCTCCTTGCTACGCGTTGCCTTGTCACGTGAATCGAGGCAGGCGCGGATGAAGTGAGTCACGAGGTTCTGCCCGCCCACAAGGCGGTTCGCGGTGCCAAGCAACTCGGGTCCGCACCGGCGCGTGAGGTTCTGCAAAATTGTCTTGATGGTGCGGATCGGCAGGTCATCGAGCCCGCGGAACGCGCTTGGTGGGTGCTGCAGGAGGTACTCATGGCAGCACAAGATAATGTTGTCTGCGGAGACCTGCTCAAGGTCCAATCTCATCACACACTTCACGGTGACTTGGATATACTTGAGGTCGCTCTTACGGCCTGTCTGCAGGTACGTCGTGGAGTAGCTCGTCATCCGGGAGAGCAGCGCGCTGAACACATCGTTTGCTGGACATCCCTCAAGCAGGCGTAGTGTCATGCCGTTCAAAGACTTAAGCACCTGCTCGTTGAGGGAGAACTGCTCGGACAAAAGGCAGTCAAAGATAGTGCCTAGGAGGCGGAAGAGAAAGCTGCTGTTGCACATTTGCTGGTCCTTGCCACGCGATGAGATGAAGACGGTGCTGAGACAGTTGATGAGCGCCATGGCCAACTCAGGCTCGAGAGCGTGGGTGTTCTCATAAAGCCGCTCAATCATAGCCAGCAGTAGCTCGTGTGTGACGCACCCTTCTCGGGCCTTAAAGTGGCGCATGAAGTCAGTGCACATGTTGTACGCCACCTGCGATGTCACAGAGCGTAAGCCAAGAATAATTTCCTGAATGGAGTACATCTCTTCATTGCTCGTCGCACCCACTGAGGTTTCTCGCGTCTGCTTGGACTTGTGTGGCGAAGTGGCAGGCTTCGTCTTGGTGACTACCTTCTGTGGCACTGACTGCTGAGACTTTTGGGTCGTTGTCGGTGCCGGTGTTGCTGAAGCTGGGACAGGAGCTGCTGCTGTTGTATGTGCCTGTGGCTCAGCTGTAACGACAAATGGAGCAGCAGATCTATTACTGTTAGCCAAGGCAGCAGTTGCTGCTGCAACGGCAGCGGCGGTGGCAGAAAGTGTGCTGTTCGTATTGATGTGATGTCCTTTACCGTTCGCTGAGGGTGATCCACAAGCGCCGGTACGTGGCGTACGAGGTGTCCGTGGAGTCGTGAGAGACCCTCTTCTTGGCGTGGTGACCGACGGCCTGCGCGACGACACGTGCACCTGCGGTGTAGCGGGGCCGCTAGTTGGATGTCTCGGGCTGCACTTGCGCGGAGTGTGAACACCACGGGCAGCCGCCAGACCCTCCTCCTCCTCATCCTCGACACCATCCATGACGACAGTGGTATTCGCAGTCGTGTTTACCGCTGGAGAGCACAGCTGCAGTTGTCGCTCAATGGCCGGTGTGACAGCCTGTTGATCTGCCACCTTGAGCTGCTGCACGTAGCGATACACGGGATCCTCGCCGGTGATAGGGAGAAAGTATCGAAGTACCTGCTCGGCGGCGACGCGTACCTCGCTAATACGATCCATGAGACACGTCACGACGTACGGCACAAGAAGCCCTACACCAGCGCGTGGCATCGTTAAATCTGCTGGCAGACGCTCAAAGCCAAAGAGCATTGCCTCGAGCGTGTTTTGCCTACACAAGTTGGAGTCAGAGCTCAGCGGCTTCTGGAAGCAAGGTAGCGCCACGTCGAGACCAACCACTTCAACGCCAAGAAACACAACGCGGCGCGCCTCTTCACGCAAGGCCGCCTTCTGATCGCCTAGATAGGCAAAAGCACCGGGAAGCAATTTGCGCATCGCCACCGCGCTCTCTGCATGACCGCCAGCTTCTACGACTACCGGAATCATACGCATCACATCCACCACGAAATTCTTATTTGCCTCGTCAAAACGACTACTAAGCGACCTCAGCAGTGGACCTACCGCCCCGGGAGGAAGTGTGTTACCATTACTCTGCAGATACTCCTCCACTTTACGAACACCCTCTAGCCGCTCGCGCCAGTCCGCACCGCCAGTAATTTGCCGCAACACATGACGCAGCGCAGACGGTACATCGCTCCCAAAGGTGGAAGCACTACCGCCCATCACAGCGCTCGGTCGCGGTGAGCCACCGGTCGCCGACGGTGTCTGACCTCCAATATGCAGGGTGGTCACTGGAGTCGCAACCGCCTGCGTGCTAGGGCCGACAGATTTTCTGCCACCCGCCTGAGGGGACTCGTCCTGTGTCTGCAGTTGCGGACGAATTCTCTTTGGATTAGGTGTGCTGGGAAGTGATTGACGGGCTGAGGACATGGTGATAGAAGAGCTGCGGTTGGTAGATGCCAAGGTGTTGAGGCCAGAGTTTGTGCCATCGCCGCTGCGCTGCAGCTCAGACTCATATTGCGTCGTGAGAGCAGAAGGAAAAGTAGATCGAAGCGCGTCAATCGGCCCAGAGCCAACGGCCTGTCGCAGGACAACAAGCAGCTGCACTGCCGACGCTCTCACAGGCTGCGTGTTCTGCTCGAAGCAGGGTTTCTTGACATACTCTACCACCTGTTTAGTATCGAGGTCGTGCTGCTGCGCCTGTTGCTGTTCTTCTTCCTCACTAATACTACCGCGGATCAGGACGGCAAGAAACTCGTTACACTCCTGGAGTAGCTTTGGGGTCTTCACTTGTGCGGCAACAAGAATCATGTGGCGCACGACTAAGCGCACTGAAAGCTTCTCAGCAACAGCGGTGCACATTTCGCGAACAGGAGTGCGGTTCTTGGTGTCGGTGAGTCGTGGAGTGCACTCCGCAACGAGAGCATAGCCAGCAGCTGGGGTGATGCTGCGCGTCTTGGAGAGCAGTGCCCGCAAAGTGGCGAGAATCATCTGAAATACCTGAAACGTAGACTCCTGAAAGCTCGGATAGTAACGAAGGAAGACAAGAACAAAGTTAAAGTTGGAAGTTGCCATCACAGGCGACCACTCCGACACAACTGTCTTAATCTTCGTTACACCGTCCAATCGCTCAGACCAGTCCTTGGACCGCACCAGGTCGTAGATACTGGTGTCGCCATTCATAAGACCAAGCATCGCGTTCACAGACTCCATCTTGGGAGGCAGTGTAGCCTCCAGTGAAATAGGGTCCTCGCCAGATGCCGCCGCGCGCTTGGAGCGAGTCGCACCCACAAGTGACCCACGAACGGAGGAAGTACGCGAGCGGCGTGGCGCTGCGCCATCGGCAGAAGTACTGGGAGCAGCAGAAGACATAGCCTCGCTAGGCCTCGGTAGCACGCCGCGCGACGAGGCCCGTTGTCTGCGCGCATCGGCCCCATCAAGTCCCGCCACCTCGACGCGCTGCAACTTCTTTGCGGGCGAAGAAGACGGGGTGAGGTTGTTGTTCGCTGGAGTAGCCAGAGTGCTCTTCGCCACGGCGAGTTCAAATCTGATACGCTGCTTTTCGTCAAGAGACGCCACTACAGGTTTAAATGGCGCCTCGCCAAAAGCAGCGATTAGCTTGTTCAACAAGACGTAGGCAACATCTTTGTTCGATGCCTTCTCATCGTTCACCATGCGTTTCAGCATCGCGGTTGATTTGCTAAGCCGCACAAACTCGCTTGAATCTAGCTTCTCCATCATACGTATTAGAAAGTTCATCAGGGCCAAACGTTGTGAGGGGTTCTTGCTCTGCGACACTTGCTCCATATCGTCGTGGCAAAGATCTAAAGTAACACAGTGGTATTGAATCAGTTTTTCCAGTGTAAGCATTACGTGCTCAAGCACGCTTGTTTTCTTGTCCTTCATCTTGTCAAACAGTGGAGTGAGATAGCTACGTGCTTGAGTGGCAAACCCAGCTCGCAGTCCCCGCGCACACTCCTGAATCATCTTAAACCCTAGAAGCATTGGCGGCGCCTGTGGGTCAAGAAGATATTGACGAATAAAGCCACCAAACTCATGATAGTCATCTTTTGCGCGAAATCGTGGCGCGGCAAGTAAGGGCAGCAACGTGTCTGTCACAAGCGCACAGCGTTCCTGCCACTGCACCTCCTTATCAAGGGCCTTTCGAAAAAAGTTGCGTGGAAGCTTGCCAACAACTGGTGATTCATCAAGAAGCTCAAAAGCCTCATCGCTGATGTCGCCGTTTTGGCCGCCATCTGTGAGGCTGCCTACAGGGACCATAGCTTTCCCAGTGGAAGCGCGGGGTGCAGAGGTGTCCTTTAGACCCTTGATCGACTTGGGAGGCTTCTCGCCTAGTTTGACCTGAACAAACTGCTTCTCTAACTCCTGCAACTGCACATCGCGCAGATCAGTAAGAAAGCCCTTAATGCTGGAGCCAATGTATTTGTAACACTGGCAGCAGAGCGAGATGGCTTCTTTTCTAACTTGTGGGTTCGCGTCATTGAAAAGAACCTGCATCTTCTTCAAGATATCTTTCAGTGGAAAGTGTGCGACGCCATACTCGCCTATAAGCAACGTGCACAGCTGCGCAGCGGCCATTCGGTTCTTGGGTGTCTTGTGCGCGAAGGCAGTGAGAAGCACATCAAACACCTCAACGTGCTTTCCATACTCAACAAGAAGCGAGGCGAGTGTCTGGCTGCTCTGTGCAGCCTTTGGTCTGCCTGTAATGCCTTTCTCTACTGCCAGGGAAAGAGGCGCGCCACACAGCGTCGCCAACTCTTCATCGTTGCAGATGCGGACCAGCGCAACAAGAGCATCAAAAAGCGATTCTTGTGCCGCTGCGTTGCTTTCCGTTGATATCTTGGCAATATTTTCAAAGAACAAGCCCTTGCTCTTCTTCGGATCCTTGGTTACTTTATCAAGTCCCTCTTTTCGAGCCTTCCAATTACTGTGTGTGAATAGCTGCTGGAGCGACAACTTACCAAAGTTGTCCTCTTGTGGAACAGCTGGTGAGGAAAGCTTCATACCACCGCCACCACCACCGCCCACTGGCATATCATCATAGCTCATTTCTGAAAATCAAACTTGTCAGTAGACTGTATCTAAAACAATAACAAAGGCAAAAGGCAAACAGACCAACAGTGAAAAAGAAACTGCCTAAACTTGTGTATTTATAGAATAGTTAAGTGAAGTCACTGAAGACTGCAGAATACAAAAACAAAACAAAACCAGCGCAACTCTATTCTGACACAGTGAATGTATATAAGAAAAGGCAAGCACAATTACAACACTATACAGTGTGTTCCTACTAGAGTTTCCATTGTCAATAGTAAAAACAAAAAAAATAAGATGATCACAAGAAGAATGAAGTAAGTGAAGAGGTGTGTAATGAATCAAGGAGAACAAGGAAACATGCAAGTAATACAGTGGGATTTCACTTTATTCCTTAATCCCGGAATGTATAAAATACAGCCTACTAATGCATTAAATATAGTACAAAAACGGAGAGTTTACTCACGAATGACAACACAAAAAACAGTAACAACGTAAAAAAGGTTTTATAAAGAATCTTGTGATGGCGGTCAACTAACCAAAGCCAGGGGGTCAACTGGCTCCGTGTTGTGTGGTACCTGTTCTACGGTAGATTTCCCGATGAACGCATATACTCAAAGCAACTCAAATCACGTTGGACCTCTAGTGCAAATAGTTGCATGAGGAGACCGCTGTAAACAAAGGCTCACCGAATGAGCAATCAAGGTGTCATCAAGCACTAAAAGGTAAGAAAAAGCAGCTCTCGTGTTTATGTAGACGGCATCGAATCTACTCCCTCCTTTCACTTGTTCCCCTTTGCTTTCGGTTGGCAAACTCCTTCAGCATACTCTCAACCTGCTCATCGACATTCTCAAGACGCTCAACATTCTTTCGCTCATATACCTCAACGTACCGATCGTTGCGGTTCACAATGATCACGCCATCACCCACAAGAACCTGGTTTGTAGAGCCTGGTGTGGAGGCAACATACGCGTTCTCATCCACAAGGCTCCTTGGATCTACCGCAGAGCCATCGCCACAAACACGATCCATTGAAGAATCCGAATCTGTGGTAGCACGTCGATTCAATTTCTTTGAGTGAGAGCGGCGCCTCGGGCCGCGAATGATGCGATACAACTTTGATGCAAGCAGGTAGTAAATCAATAGCCACCAATACTTCTTTGCAAAATGGCAAATCTGACGTGCACCCCTCTTTATCAGCTCTGTTGGTTTTACATTAACTAGGTTATTGTGCGTAAGCTCAGCAAGTGACGTCACCTGCTCCGTCAGTGATTCTGCCAAGCCGCTCATCGTTGCGATTGCTCCTACTTTGTGCTAAAACTGTTCCTTTGAGGTGCGCCAAAAAAGGGGGAAAAAAGAAAGAAATAAAAGAAGAAAACAGTTATGTGAACAAGTTGTATACGCAAGAAAGAGAGTAGTACAAAAAGTTAAACCACAGCATGGAAAGAAGAACCTCCTTTAGGTTGCCTTAGAGAAAATGAAAACCCATCTACTGTAGACGAATAGTTGTTGCTCACACCTAACACAAAGAAACAGCATGCCTACAAACTTCTTCTTTTTTGGACTTGCAGTTAATTGATTCAATATCTGTATATTCTCTTCCCTTCACTCCATTGTTTTTCGGAAGGTAAATTTTACACACTATGTTATCACTAAAGAAAGAATACAACGCTGTTACAGGGGTAGAAGCACACAAAAGAAAAAAAAATACAATACACTATCATAACGAGCACTCTCAGGCAAGTTACAACATAATTGTGCGGGATACAGATTCTACACAACAGCCAAAAAAATGGTAAAGGCTCACGAAAAACAAAAATGACCACAAGGGTCACAAACAGTTTTCCCACAGATGAAAAAATACAATAATAAAAGCTATGCATCAGTGTACGTTACTTCTGATATATGTAAGCAGTCATCACTACAATCCAGTGGCCAGAGATTGTAAGCATAGATACACCTCATCTATATTTCATTTTTGCTACCACTTCCATTAGAAGACGTAGTCAAGAGACAAGAGCGCCAAAAAGCAAAAATGTGAGCTCCCGACACGCATAGCACACAAACAGGAGAGCCAAGGAAATGAAGCTTCTTCAGGAATTCTACATAAGACTCTAATTCCTAAAAAAAAAAAAATCAACTGTACTGAGCCAAACTGCTTTACATTTCAAAAAAAAAAAAGCAGAGTTATGTAAATAAGTAGAAACAAAAAGTACTGCGCTACTAAGTCACCGAAAATCAAATATGCTGTCGTGGCTAAGCAGATGAGCTTTGCTCGTTTCAGCAATAAAATGATCTCTTGTGTCTCAAAGGCAGCACCAACATGATCACCGCGCATTACTGTGCGCATTCATACGCCCTACGGACACTATTTACTAATGCAAAGTATTCTGTGGCAAGTAACCAGGTATTGAGATCATCATCTGTGAACGGCACAAAGGTTACATAGAAGCGCTGTGCAGCGGTGCAATGTAGTGTAAAGGCACGACGACAGTCAACAGGGTACAGCTGTCCTTTTCCATCATCTGCTGAACACTGAATGATTTCAGAGTTCTTAATGTACTGTACTCTTTCAATTGGTTCTAGGCCACGTGTCACGTTCTGAATATACGAAATGGGAATGTATCCCTCGACCAAGCTATCGCAGTCAGATGAAAAAATGGCAATGCAACCTTCATCGCCATCAATATTGCGCAGAATACGAAACGCCGAGGAGCACCTCATTGGAACATTGAGAATCTCGTTGAAAATACACACAGCAACGCCCTTAAATAACGCTTCAATTGCACGTTCAACCTTGGGTGTCATGACAGGGAGAATCGACACGGGACACAAAGGAGACAGCGAAATGATAAGCGAAATGCACGCAACGTCACCAGTGCCATATCCCATAGTAGCCATGTCACTAGATGTCGGTCTAAGTTTGCGTGCGGCCTCGATCCCACTGTCAGTATTGTCCCCTTGCAGCGGCACGCTTTCAACTAGATTACGGCAGCACTCACGAAGGTCTTGGGCGTGTACTTCTCTCTGCTTTTGAATGCGTCGTTGCTCTTTTTTGCTGACATATGACACGGGTGAATAGACATTCCACACGTCCTGCGGAGAAAGCTGATCAGGTGGCACCTCAACAATGTGTTGAGTGACAGAAAATGTAACACTAGGTAGGCGGCACCGGGTAGTACTAGAACGGCGCTTTGATGACAGTCGTGGAGCGTCGCTTGCCTCAACGTTGCGCGGCTTGGAAGACCCGTTGGGCGTCTTGGTGTCACGCTTGCTTGTGCTGTGATGATGGCTACTACTGTAATCATTCTCTTTTCCACA